>JABUQX010019678.1:45000-72500 GCA_015478945.1 Trachelipus rathkii
TATATAATATATATATAATAATAATAATATATATATATATAATATATAAACTAGTAAAGATTTTAGTATTGCTATTGAACTGAATCTTATAGATGGATATGAAAATCCATTTTTGTAGCATTTTTTCAATTTTTAATTATATGCCAGTTTTGGGAAATTTTCCTATTTCAAGGCTAAAATTAAAACATTAAGACAATAAAAATGGACAATAAAAACATTGAAAAATAATAATAATAATAATAACATAATGAATAATAATAATTAATAAAATAAATAATAAAATAATAATAATAATAATAATAATAATAATAATAATAATAATAATAATAATAATAATTAAAAACAATTAAAATATTTTCCCTAATCTAATTCTATCCACTCGTATGCTGATGACTCGACCCTTCATTCTTCAACTCATTTCAAATCTGCTCTCTCTTTTACTTCTTAGAATTGCCTCCGTCTATCTTTCCGACTCATTCTCGCTGATCTGGCCAAATTCTGGGTGGGTGTCTCAACCTTGTGAAATCAATTCTTTTATTAACCAACCTCTCCACAATCTATCATCAATATCTAAGGCACCTTCACTTTGCTATCTCTTCGACGTTCTCCTCGTCTCTCCTGTTGACAATAAAAACATCCTTCCTTAACATACAAAAAAATGTCTTGGAAACCTCACATCACAGGTTGCTAGGGCGGCCTCAAAAGAAACTGGGAATTCTGTTTAGACTGCGAGACTTTTTTTCCTCATCTCAGTTACTCCAGCTACAAGGGCCTCATCCACACTTGTATGGAGTACTGCTCATATCTGGGGGGGCTCTGTTTCACCCGGCTTTTGGACAGGTCGAGTCAAAGGCCAAAGCTTATATAACTGTTGCACTTTCCAGTTCACTTGACTCTCTATCTTTGCGCCGATGTTGGTGCTTATCTCTTTTCTATAGGTACCACAGCGGCAGGTTGCTCGAGGAACTTATCACTCACGTTCCACCACCTTTACAACCCCCTCGTAGGCACAAGTGTCGTGTTGTAGTCAGCGCATTAGTTTGTGTGATATTGTAACTCCAGGCTATTCGCTGCAGTGCTTTTCTCTTCTTTCCTGCCACCTCTTTCTGTGGAATTCTTTCCATCTTCTTGTTTCCTGCTGAATTTAATCTCTCGCACTTTTAAAAACCTGTGTCTTGCTCATCTGCGATTTACGTTAGTGATGAATATCTAGGTGTCCAACCATCCTCTCCTAAATACGGCTCTGCAGTGAGGTGCATGGTGAAAACTGTATTATTATAAAAAAAAAAAAAAAAAAAAAAAAAAATCAGTGGGACAAAGACTTTCTAAGTTTTTAAGCCAAAGGGTGTATCCAGCACCAATCACTCCAGAAACATTTCCTACACACAACCACTCCTGTCACATACACGACCTAATACTTAGAGATAGTTGTGTGTAGGCAAGTCGTAAGGGTGATTTGGTCGTAATTTACCATAAACCATAAGATGTGGGGCTGTTCCCACCTTTCAGTTACAGTCACGGTAAAGATTCTGTTAAGTATAATATCAGATATTACACTTATGTTTAAATAGTGTATAATTAAATAATAATAAATCAGTGATTGGACAATTGCCGCTCATAATAGGAAAAAATATATATGTGTAGCATTATCCTTTTAAAAGTTAAAGGAAGAAGGAGCTGGATCGATATGAAAAAGATAGGACAGAAGTGTATGAATTTACTGATGTTATTTGGAACAAGGAAAGTCTCAATAACACAAGTTACATATAGATAATAGTGGTGAATGTATACTAATTCAAAATGTTTGTCCATCTAAAGTGATTATAATGAATCAAATTTTAAATATGAAAATCACTTTAAAGAAAATTATTATAATAGAGTAAGTTAATTCAAGGGAGGCAAGACTTGGTGGTATGAGTCAAGCAAGAAAGGGAAAAAATCTAACAACAATACTCAAAGAAATATTTAACAATTAATTAAAGTGACATTAATAATAAATTTAAATGACAATTATTAAACTATTATAAATAAAAGGAAATCTATGATAGACTTGTATATACTTAGCAAATAAAAATAATATAATATAAACTAAATGTATATATAAATTTAAATATATATTTAAACAATATATATATAAAATGAAATCATAATGATTAAAAAGAATATAAAACTAGGGAATGTTTATGGACATATATAAAACTATATATTAAATAGATTAATATATAGTAACACACAACCAGCATAATCAAATATTAATAAATATTAATATAATATATAATATATAATATAATATATATATATATATATATATATAATATATATAATATATATTATAATATATATATATAGCCTGTAATTTTTCGTTATAATTAACAAAACTTATTTACATAATGATTAGGTGATTAAAGTTTTATCAGTAATTAAACCTAATTAATAAAAAATTTAATGAGTTATCGATCGAAGTAAGCCTAGGGTCTACTTAAGTGTTTATTTTAAGCAAAGCCTACTTGGTGTTATTAATACTTGCATTGGGCCTAAGTATAAAAGGGCCTAAGCTAATAAACATAGCCTACTTACCAGAGTTTAATAGGTAGGCCTATGTTAATAATTTAGTGTAAATAAAAATTTTATTTTCAAACCTTAGCTATATTTAGTAAACTGTAGTTGGTAAAATAATTGGTACAAGCATAGACTACTATTAGGCCTACCTTATAATTTTTATATATCCCTGGCCTAGGCTAAGCAAGATATAAGCTTGTTTAAATTTTTAACTTGTTTAAATATATAGTTATTTCTTTAGGCTTTAGCGATATTTATTGAAACTGTAGTTGATTATAGGTACAAGGTAGTAAAGTTGATAATAGTTAAAGTAGTATGCTCTGTTTTTGATAAACTGTGGACTGTGATAGGTAATATGTGAATAGCTGCCCGCTTGTGTTTAATCAGAGAATGTTTCTAAGAAGGAATGCAAGACTGAGTGAAAATATGAATGTAATAAAGAAGTTTGTATTGAGTTGAGAAAGAGAATTGTCAAAGAAAAAATTATAGGTTGTTGAGGTAAGAGGGAGGATATAGGTAGACAGAATAATGATTCACCTAGCAGAAATGACGGGGGAAAAGGAAAAGTAGTCTGAAAATAGGCTGCAGCTTATGAATATAATTGTAGATTAAAATAATAGTTTAAAGATGAGGATCTCGAAGTCAATCAGCCTGTGACCTGCAGTAACAGTTTCGACTGTCTTCCAGATGGGAGGGACAGAGAGAGTGCCAATGTAATGGTTGAGTTTTCTAAAGGAAGACTGATACATTGCTAATTGAGACTTATATATATACCTAGATAGGACTTCAAAATAGAATAAAAAGAAACGATTGAAAGTATGTTATCCTGCCAGAGTGAGCGATATCGTGGATAGGATAGAAAGAGAGATTGATTCCAAATTTTATTCAGATGTGATTGTGCATGTGGTACAAATGATATAGACATAGGAGGTCAGAAGAATTAATAGCAAATTATAAGAGATTGATTCAGAAGATGAAACTAGTGGAAGTTGCATGTTTCTGGATTTTACCTAGTTAGTGCAGCAGGAATGGGGAGTAGCTTAGGTGTAAAGAAGGATAGGAATTTATGTTTTCAGATAAAAAAAATTAGGTTTGATTTTTGGAGAGAATTCTGTATAAAGACTTTTTGCAGCACATGTCATTGACAAGTCGTAAATGGATAGCTTCAGCACCAGTTTGGAGACTGGTTTAGCAAAAAAAAGTTGGGTGTGATGGGCTAAATCTGGATAAAAATAATACAATGGTAACCGTAATAGTGGTGATATAAATAAACTAGTGTTGTCAGGTTTAAATAAGGATGATAGCAATAAAAATAGCGGCATTTCGAATATCAAATGTTCTTACACAAATGCTCATAGCCTTAAAAAAAAAGATGAGCTTAGTTATACCATAAAGAATCTTACATTATTTGCATAACTGAGAGCATATAAATGAAGAAATTATATGAGACCCTTTTCAGGAATATGAAAAACGGATATTCACTTTATATACCAGCGTAGCAGAAAAAAGTGGGTGTGGCGCTTTATATAAAAGCAATATTCAATCTTATTAATGACTGAACTTAAAAACTAATCATATATTGAATCTGATGAGATTATCCTTATGTTCAATAAATCATATAGAATAGGGGATTTTATAGACCTCCGGCCAGAGTCAAGAATAGATGCGAAATTGTGAAAAGAAATTTGAAACAGAATGCCACAGTAAAGAAAAAGTATAATCATAATGGTGATTTAATTTTCTGTATTCATGGATTCCTTGTCTAATACGGACCATATTAGTTCAGTATTTATAACTTACACTACATAATCTGTTTGAGCAGATGTCTATGACCCACAAAGCACATGCAATATTAAACTTAATGTATAACTAATATGAAATATGGTGGGTATAAGTTGAGGAGAATTAGACTTATGACCATAATAAATTAGATTGTAATATTAAAGTGATACGTGAATGTGAATGTGAAATTCAGACGATGCATTAGTATAACTGGACTGGATAAGAGTTTAAAGACCAAAACTGTATTATCACTGTGGGAACATTTTAAGCAATTTTAATGAATATCAGTCAGTCTGTTTTAAAAATAAACCCATTAGTGTGGCGAGAAAACTTGTTTGGTGGAATAGAGAGATAAGAGAGAAAAGTATTGAAAAGCCTCGATGTTTAAAATGTTTAACTTTGTAACAGAAAATGATTATTTAGAAAATATATTAAATAAAAATTGAAACAAAATTTTACCATCGAAAAGAAAGGCAAAAGAACAGAAAGTGAGAACAAAGAATAGTAATAAGAACCTGAAGAAATTTTTAGCTTTTATAAATGTAAAAAAGAATAATAAAAATTGGTCCAATTAAATTGATGAAAATTTAGTGGTCAGATAAGAGTTGGCAAATTTCATGCTTATTTTCTTCAGGTTACAGAGGAAAAGATTAGATTAATAGTTTGAGACTAATAGTTCTTATGCATGTAACAAATTAGACTTACAGAATTGAAATTGACATAAAAATATTAAACGTTTATCTAGACCATATTGATCCAGTAAAGCTGCAGGCCTTGATGGTATATATGGTAAATGTCTAAATGAGTATATCAGCATTCAAAGGCACTGTATTGATTTTTTATATATCTATAAACATTTGTGAACCAGCATACTGGAAACGAGCATATGTTGCCTATTATAAGAAAGTAGAAAGGAGATTTGGGAAATATTAGCCAGTTAGCTTAACATCTCTGTTGTAAAGGTTCTGGAAAGTTTATATTATTTAGAGAAATATTAGGAGAGAATGAGTATTGTATGACTCCCAGCACGCTTTCAGAAGGGTAGTCATGTCAGACAAACCTTTTTGAAATTTATGGAATACATTACGACTGATGACCAGGAATCCAGTTGATATTAAATATTTAGACTTTAGCAAAGCTTTTAATAAGGTTCCCCACATAGGCTGATGAAGAAGTTATTGCAATTTGGTATAGGTGGAGTGGTACAGGTTTTGATTAAAGTTTGCGAAATAGAAAAGTGTGTACAACTAAATGGCCATAAGTCATCATGGGAAATAGATAGAGTTCCCACAGGTTCATGCTGGGGCCACTATTGTTCCTCTATATATAAATGAATTGATTAACATAGTTTTGCACGTTTTCAAAGTTGCAGATGATAACAAAGACCACCTCAGTTAGGAATAGTGAAGGATGCATAAAGATTCAAAAATGATCTTCATAACTCTTGGGTGGGAGATAATGGCAAATGAATTAATAGTAAAAAGTGTAAGTTCTCACCTAGGTAAACTCAAATAAAAGTTTTCACTACAATAATGAATGGGGATTGGCTTGAGTCTGCGAACCAAGAAAAATTTAGTGTTTATAAGCATAATTTGAAAGTAGCTAATCAGGTTTGGAACTAGAATAAAGCTAATAAGATGCTGGGATAATAAATCGCAAATGTTGTTTACAAGAGCAAGGAAATAATAAGTAAACTTATAATAGCTATGTTAGGCTAATAGTACTGTGCACAAGTTTGGCCTTTATTTAAAGAAAGACGTAATATCTAAAGAGTGCCAACATAGAACAACAGATTTGATTCTGGGTTGAGGGTAAGAGCATGAGGAGAGGCTGAAGGAGTTAGAATGTTTCTGTATAAGTGATTCTCAGAGGACATGACAAGTCTTAACAAAAAATTTACATCTACTTAAATATGGAGACCAACAAATTTTTCATAGTAAGCATGGACAGGTGACCAGGGGCCATAATAAAATAATTAAGAAAAAGATATCCATCTAATAAGAAGCGATGATATCAGAATAGAGTGTTAAATTTGAATGGCTGCCACAGATGTTATTAGTGTACTTGATTACAAATTAAGAAAAGGTGGAGGGGTATATGGATGGTTGTATCTATAATATTATTTTAGCGAGCCAAATTGCATGTTTTTATTACAGTAGTTATTAATGTTAGATTGCATATGTGACCATAACTTAATTAATGCATTGGATGTGTTTGGGTATTAATATATATATATTATATAATATATATATATAATATATATATATATATATATATATAATATATATAATATATATATTAAATATATATAAATATATATATATAATATATATATATATATCATATTTTTGACTAAGCCAAATTGTAGATTTTGTTACAGTAATTTGACAATCCCTAGTGTCTTTGTGATTGCAGCATGTTGTTAGTGGTTGAGAGCAGTCTCGATAGCCCATTTTGCTTCTTACGTCTTCAATATTCTAATGTCTTAATATAGATAATATATATATATATATAAAAATATATATTATATATATAATAATATATAATATTATATAATATAATATAAATATATAATAATATATATATATATATATATACAACTTTTATGTATTAAAAATTCTTAAAGACAAAAGAAAACAAAAGCAACATCAATCTTAATAATTATATTAGAATACATAGTCTAGAATTTTATAAGACAAAGTTTTGTTGTAAAAGAAATAACTAACTAGATAGTAATTAAATGATTTCAACTTAATTTAAGATCACTGAGCTTGCAAGTGAGATGAGTACACCGAGCTCTGAGTGAGCCAAAGTTGTCAAGCCGAGTGAGGTTAAATAGTTCGTCATGTAATTAATATTTATCCTATGTTCTGTGAAACATAAATATTTCCTATGTAAAATATCTCAAGTGGTATTTATGAACTCCAATTTCTTTATTGCACTAGTGGTGTAAACATTTACAAAGTGTAAAAGGGTTCCAATAATAATCTCCAAGTGATTATTATATCTATGCAATTTCTTATCCATGTCTCATCCTCTCAAATAGAAACGTGAGCTGTTCTAATTATTGATGCAAAGCATAAAAACTGTGAAACAGAAATCGTGGTTTCTAATCTGTGATCTGATAATTCTTAATCTATGTTACTGTGCTGGTATTCTGAAATATATTTTATTGAACTCTGTTAAGAAGATTTATTCTGTGAAAATATTGCATTTAATCATTGCTGTATTCGTTGTGATAAATTTGTAAGGAGAGATCCACTCACATGAAATATACCAGGTATCATATATATTCTCTCTCTCTCTCTCTCTCTCTCTCTCTCTCTCTCTCTCTCTCTCTCTCTCTCTCTCTCTCTCTCTCTCTCTCCTCTCTTCTCCTCTCTCTTCGCTCGCTTCTCTCTCTCTCTCTTCTCTCGTCTCTCTCTCTCTCTCTCTCTCCTCTTCTCTCTCTTCCTCTCTTCCTCTCTCTCTCGCTCTCTCGCAAACCCTTCTCTCCTCCTCTCTCTCTCTCTCTCTCTCTCTCTCTCTCTCTCTCTCTCTCTCTCTCTCTCTCTCTCTCTCTCTCTCTCTCTCTCTCTCTCTCTCTCTCTTTCTCTCCTCTCTCTTTCTCTCTCTTCTCTTTCTCTCTCTCCCTCTCTCCTCTCTCTCTTCTCTCTCTTCTTCTCTCTCTCTCTCTCTTCCCCTCTTCTCCTCCTCTCTCTCCTCTCCTCTCTCTCTCTTCTCTCTCTCTCTCTCTCTCTCTCTTCTCCTCTCCTCTCTCTCTCTCTCTCTCCTCTCTCTCTCTCTCTCTCTCTCTGCTCTCTCTCTCTCTCCTCTCCTCTCTCTCTCTCTCTCTCAGATGACTATTTTCTCAAGCATCTCACTTGCTTCGTTCACATGTAATTATTTGAATCTCGCTCTCAATCATATCTTTGTAAGATATCTATTTATATTCCATTACTATTAAGAAGATTATAAATATTCTGTTATATATATTTATTCTAAGATATAAGAAGCTGTCTCAAAAACTTGTTTATATATTCATATAAGGAAAGATTTTTATGAATAACTATTCTTTTGCAAAACTATATGTCTAGTATGATAAGAAAAGGAAATCCATTCTCATATTTATTTTAATGCATACATTGACCATTGAGTAAAGAAAGTATTTTTCTACTGGTGTCATTTCACCCTCCATTATTCTCTTATTTAATTTCTGCAAGATGTCTTCATAAGAAAAATCGAATTGAATCATCCTGTGCCTTCAAGGGCGAAACCAATGTCCCATTAGGATCTACATGTGTCATATTAACCCAAACATCCCCTGTAAGAAAAATTCAAAACAGGCGGAAAGAAATGGACTTAGCCGCAACAGGACTAGATTGGATAGAAAACTGACTTTCTTTTATTTTTCAAATATCTTCGGCGACCGTATTGATTGTATAAATTATCTACTAGAATTTCATGCAAAAGAAATCCTCATTCCTCTCTCCATTGAAACTTCAAGCATCCTTCACAGCATCAGAATCACCATTACGGCATCAAAATTACTCCTTGGAAAGCGGATGTTTTAGAAGAAATTTATTCCCACTGAAATCGAGTTGTCTACCAGAAAGTATCCTAATTTTTGCTTATGAGGTAAAAAGTACTGTATCATTGCAAAAAGTGTTGAGGTAAAACAAAAATTTATTTTTTTTGTGTTAATATATTATTTCATTTGCTAGCATTTTTTTTTTATGAATTCAGATTGGTTCAAAAATACTATGGTAAGGACTAATATATATCCAAAAATTTATGCTTGTTGCTCATTGGTAGCGGCACGATGTCCATCAGTGACATCATAGTATTGTCTAAAATAGCCTCACATGAACTTGTATATTCTATAGATTAGTTTTCTTAATTTCTTCACTTGTTTAATATTTTCTAACATATTCAGAAGAAATATTTTATGCAGTTGAATATATTATATAATAAAATATATCATTCTCTAAGTAATTTTCAAAATATCGATATAAACTCGACCAGATTTTTTTTTCATATTTCAATATTTGCCCATAAGGTAATATTAGGCAAGACAGTATTCGTTCATTATATCGGGGTTATAACTGTAAAGGGATTCTTTAACGGGGCTTATTTTGTTCATATCCAGAAATAACTCCTTCCGACTTTCAATTCTTGAAATATTTTGTCATAGAAAAATAGAAAACGAATTTTTTTTTTTTTTTTTTTTTTACAAGTTTATATTTGAAATATATTCTTTTAAATGCGTATATAGTCTTTAATATTTAATAGTTATTCAAATTATTATTTGTATTTTATGCATGTCTCTTCTATATTATAATATATATATATATATATATATATATATATATATATATATATATATATATATATATATATATATATATATATATATATATATATATATATATATATATATATATATATATATATATATACTAACTTGCATAGTTACCATGGGAGATAGGAAGACAATTAATGATGATCACCTATGCATACTCAAAAAAGTTTACGAACGAAAGTGTGCGTAAACGATTTATGGCATTTATGTATGTGTGTCTATCTCTCTGATCCATTTTGTTGCAACTCACTAGATCGAAAAGTGGAAGAACAATTTCTCCAAAACAGAAGTATTTATTGCTTAAGAAAATCTCTTCAATCTATTTTTGTCTCTGAATATTTATGCTTGTGGTGATTATGCCTGAGTGTGAATGTACACAAAAAAAAAATTGTGTATCGTTATATCTACAAACCCCAATTCTAGGAAAGAAAAACCCTTACTGACGAGGTGTATCTGTTTCTGTTTTCTGAGGCACGAGTGTGTGTATGCTCGTATAAAACAATCCACATTTATACGTACTCGTTAAAAAGTATACGGGGCAACATTTAATAAGTATATATATATATATATATATATATATATATATATATATATATATATATATATATATATATATATATATATATATATATATATATATATATATATATATATATATATATATATATTTCTCTTTTCCATTATAATATATCTAGGTTCCATGTTGATTTATTTATGTTTTCTGTTAAGTTAACATATTTCATCTGTTTTAGGCATATTGCAGTACGAATAGTCCAGAAAGAAAATCTCTCTTTTCAAGTCTCAAGAAGAATGCTTTGTCGAAATAACGAACTTTCAATCTCAAATCAACATTTTCCCCAGCGAAGAGGAGTAATAATATCAGGGCTTTAGTAAAGTGCATTAAATAATTATTCATTATTTCTTAAAAATAATTTATTTCATTCATTTATTTCATTCATTTATTTTTTTTCTCATGCTACTAATATTTATTAATTTGAGGCAAACGACCTCCATTTCATATATCAATTTCGTAACATTCAACATCCAAAAGAACCCTTGTCCAGAAATATTTGCATTGGAAGAGTAAGTTTTCTCAAATTATCGGGTCTAATATTGCATTTATTTAATTTTTTTTTTTTAATACTCTATTTATGCATAAAATTTGTCTTACAAATAAGAAAAAATAATATTAATGCCTTCTGATACAGAAGAGATTGTAGTAATTTCCGCTGAAAATCCGAACGATTCCATTCCGCCTGCAGAAGAAAATCTGTTACCTGAAAGTACTGCACAATTTTCTAATCCTTCAAATATATTAAAACCGTCCATAATCATGTCCAGGCCAACGTTGAATATTGATAGATTGACGCATACACGCCCAAATATTCCGATATTGATTGGGTACGTGGACAATTGCTGGAAAGGCCCTCAAATTAGCATGTGGGTAGCGGCCGTTGAACTCTACTTCGGATGTGGGAAAAGCTCAAAGGAAGGAAACGTATCTTTTCTCATACAGTCCACACCAGAATTATTAAAGGCGAGTAGTTGGGACCAGTTCAAAACGGACCTCTCTCTCTGTTTAAATCCACTCACCTCAAAAAGCTCCTTCAAAGCATATCAAGACTTTGTAAACGTCTAGTGGAGTACAAACCATTCCCTTCCAGAACATTTAACGGAGTCCCAAAGAGCACTTTAGACATTTCTTGACTCTGCTTCATAGTGTCGATTTCACTGCCGAACAGCGCAGACTTCTCCTTTTCTCTTCCCTATACGCAAACGCTAAGCCGCAATTCCAAAGGGTAATTAACGAAGATTCAATATCTCCAACTCCATCCCCAAACAAATCCAGACGTATCTCAAGAAGAGTCATGTCATAAATAGCGGAAAAATCGCTTCTTCCTCAAATAAAAATCCAATGCCCACCCATTCTATTCCAGTGTATTCAATGCAGTCCGAAAAGAATACAGTAAATCAATCTTTTCATCAGGCTCATTCAGTGAAAAGTAAGCCTCAATATTCTTATCAACCTCCATAATCTCAATTCCCCACTCACAAATATCCAAATGTACGAAGCAGTCTGTATTGTACTAACTGTGTAAGACAAGGCCATGGTGTGTCCTCGTACATCTACAGACCTTACTGTTCGTTGTGTTATGTTGCTCACCCTCGTGGTTCTCAAAGAAATTGCCAGAACACAACGTGGAATCCATTCTCTCCCCAAGGTATGAGCTGAACCAAGGTTATATCACAGTTTGAACATGAGATACTCTCAAAATCAATCCAATAATAGTCCAAATTCGTCATTCTCAAAGGCTTCAAATCAAGGTTTTCAAAAGGATAAAAA
Organism: Trachelipus rathkii; assembly: GCA_015478945.1. Classification (NCBI taxonomy): domain Eukaryota; kingdom Metazoa; phylum Arthropoda; class Malacostraca; order Isopoda; family Trachelipodidae; genus Trachelipus; species Trachelipus rathkii. The sequence continues at coordinate 57,027 of JABUQX010019678.1, forward strand.
TAGTCAATGAAAACAATCACAGGTAAACTATTGTCAAAATTTGACAAGCTCATATTCCAGAGCTCACAATTCTTATAATAAAGTGCAAAATATGCCATATTATCCGAGTCAAAACTATCAGTCCAATTCCGAAAACAGAAATAGTAGGAATTCTTCTCCTCATTCTTTTCAATATGATGCAGGTAATATCCAGTTTCAGATATGTCTTTTGAATCTGAGTTATGTGCCAAACTCTAAATTTGACAATAAAAATGTCAAATATAGATCAGGTGAAGATAAATTTCACTCCTATAATCATCCAATCCGGCACAACGAACCCAAAAATCACACTCCGAACCTCCGCCATACGCCAAATTTACGTTCAAATCCTGCACATTCCCGCTCAAATCCGTCGTATAATGCATCTTTCCGCAGTGAAAATTTTTCGCTAGGGTTACGAGACTTAAGCCTCCAGACATCGTAATGTGCCCAATAGAGGCCCATATAGTAAATAATTACAAAATAATTTAAATTTCACGAGTATATGTAAGATAGAAGAAAATCTGATAATCGGTAAAAGTTACTTCTTGAAGGTAAAATTGACAGTTGAGTTTCAATTTATCCATGAAATTACTTCCTATCTTGACTCCAGGTCCTCAGTTTCGCTACGAAGTATTTGATAGGTTACGTAAAATATATCCCCTTGAATTAAAGTTAACAAATATAGTGCTTAAATCCATTTCGGGAAATATCATTCCTAATTTAGGGAGAGTCAAACTCGAAATGCTGTTAAATAACCAGTTGTTTAATATATTTTTAATTGTTGTAAATAGTCAATGCACGTTTAGCGGTTCAATGTTGTTAGGAACCGACGTTCTTTCTTATCTTCCGATCATTCTTGATCTTTGTAATGAATATTTATCTATGGAAGACGAAAAGGGTTTCATTAAAATCCCACTTCATGTTTATGATCCTTTAATAAGCGATCTCAAACCAAGTTTCGATTCTTTGTCAAATGATAAATCTTCTTCGGGAATCGATGATTCCAAGGTTAAATCTGTAAATTCTTATTCCGAAATGCACAGTATAAATTTCGAAAGTGAATCTTTCATACACGAAATCTCAATTTTCGATGATGAGATTTACGAGTTGTCTTTGCCAAATACTGTAAAATTTGAAGCTTTTTCAAGCTATATTCTTTCTGTAAACGTGAAATCCCAAGCTGGTACAGCACCTCCTGATAATATCTATCTTGTTTCTGAAAAGAATTTCATATCAAATATCGTTTTTGCCAATGTTCTTAGTGCTGTAAATGAAGGTACAATCCTTGTAAAGTGTATAAATTTCAGTCCGTCCTCAATCACTCGACAAAAATGTCGTAATTTCCAAGGCAAATTCTCTTGCTTTCCGAAGCATATCTTCAAATGTACATAAAGTTGAATCCTCCGAAGGTCTTTCTAACGCAGAATTGCGTGAAGCGTATAAAGAAATCCTCCTGTCCAAATCCAAGAAAGAAGCAGATCTTGTGGTTCTACAAGATACGTCTCAGATGGATCAAATCCTTGATTTTCTAATCTCCAATAAAGAGGTGATAGCTTTAGGGAATGATAAAGTCGATCTTTGTCCCCTCGACGAGTTCAAGTTGGAATTAACTCCAGACGCTCCCAAGTACATCTATACCCCCAATTATCAGATGCCTCATAAATTTCAACAAGACATCGACGATTGGATTAACGATTGTATTATGGAGGACAACATAGAGCCTTCCGATTCTCCTCTATTAATTATCCCCAAGAAAGACAGTTTAAAACCGCGTGTTGTGTTGGACTTCAGAAAACTCAATAAATATGTCATTCTGATCCAATTTCCTATTCCAAACATTCAGAATACGCTCTCAAAGCTAGGAAATTCCAAGGTATACACGTCTTTGGATCTTTTGACTGGGTACTACAATGTAGGGGTAACACCTGAAAGCCGCCCTTATCTTGCCTTTTCCTCCCACCAGGGACACTGGCAGCCGAAAGTCCTACCAATGGGAGTAAACACAGCTACAAATGTCTTTTGTAGAGTAATGGAAACAGCTTTATCTCATATTCTGGGTATCCATGCCCTCATATATCTCGACGATATCATTGTCTTCTCAAAAGATATCGAGTCCCATTATTATAGTCTAAAACTTGTTTTCGAAGCTTTAAAGAAAGCGAAGCTAAAAGTCAAATTGGAGAAAGCAAACTTCTTCAAACGATCTCTTGTGTATTTAGGTTTTCTAATCAGTGCTGAAGGCATTTCCGCAGATCCGACCAAACTCCAAGCGCTCAAATCTTTTCCAGTTCCGACCGATGTCACATCAGCCCGTGCATTCATAGGTTTCACATCCTTCTATCGTTCATTAATTCCCTCATTCAGTGTCATTGCTCAGCCTATAACTTCAATTTTTCGAAAAAATGCAAAGTTTGTATGGTGTAATGAGCAACAAAAAGCTTTTGAGACGCTTAAACAGAAGCTTATTGTTGAACCTATACTTCAATTCTCAGACTTTTCAAAAGAGTTTCTCATTAGTACAGACGCAAGTGGTGTAGGTTTAGGAGCAGTCTTGGCTCAAAAAGACTCCCAAGGAAACGATCGTTCTGTTTCTTTTGCCTCCAGAATGTTAAGCAAAGCAGAAAAGAACTATAGTTCTATCGACAGAGAAGCTTTAGCTGTAACTTGGGCTTTATCCATATTCAGAAATATAGTTTTTGGTTACAAAATTAAGATATACACGGATCATCAACCGTTAGTATCTATCTTTAAAAATAAAGATTTATCTCATAAGTTAGCCAGATGGGCACCAAAGGTAAATTATTTTGATCCCAAAATTCTCTATATCGAAGATAAGAAAAACATATGTCCTGATTATTTATCTCACAATCCGCCTCCACCTGTCCCAGTTGGTTATATTTCCAATGTAGAATCTTCTCTCTCTAATAAAAAATTGTTCAATCTTACCTCTGAGGTTATCAAGAACGAACAGGAAAAATGTCCAAGGTTATCCCCTATCTAGGGTTGGGAAAGGAAAAAACAAGCTAGTTTTTTTTCGTAAAAAAGATTTTTTTCATGAAAAAAAAAAAGTCTGAAAAAAACAAGTAGACTGTTTTTTTTTTGTTTTTTTCAATTAAGTTGTGGAATTTACATGTATGAACAATTATATTATAAATTTTAGCAAATATGCTCTAATTTGGACATTTTTTGGTTCCAATTTACTACAAGGTGGAAGCCCCTGAGTTTGTGTTCAAAATTTTTATGGGTTTTCCATATTTTTATTTTATATTCTGAATTTTGATATTCATAATATTTTGTTTGTGGCTTCATTAATGTTTTCTTACTCTGCTTCAGCTTTCAGTAACATTTTTATCAAAATTATTTAATCAGAATTTAGAAATGCCACGTGCAAAAAGTTGTGTGACTGTACTTTTTAAGGAAATAAAAGGTAGCAAAGGCCCTCACATGAAATAAACTTTTGTTTATGTAGCACCGTTGCCAAACTATGTAATTTTATTGCCCGTAATCTAGAACTAGGAAATTCTGAAAATTTGCTAACTGAGAGAAGATGATTATGCTAAGGCAGCTAAGCTTAAGAGTCCTGTTACTGCCCTGCTCCTTCGCCACTGTCATTTCTCACACGATTACTTCATACAACTGAGATATCAAGACTTATTAGTTATATCAAAATTAAATGTGGCTGATCACGCTGATGAGCCCAGTGATAATGAGCTTGATGGCTAGTCCACAGCACAGTTAGTCAGTACTCGTAGTGACTGGGGTCTGGGCGACTAGTGTATTAGTGAATCAAAAGTTTTGATATATCACAAACCCCAAAATATTTAATTTAGTCATTCACTCATCCTTCCTTCATTTACTTCGTAGCTATAATTTTAATTTCAATATTATTTATTCATTTGCACTATTTAAGTCACTTTTGAGTTGTCATTCAGACTCATTCAATATTAAATATAATATACATTTAATTATTTAAAAGTAAATTATAAAATACACTTATATGATCAAACGTAAAATAACATAGTAAATTAGTAAAGTAGAAGCCTACCAACAGAGTCTGCAGGCACAACCTACTGTAAATTGTAACAAAAACAATTGATAAAATATAAGAGAAAGGTAGTTCTGCTATTTTATAAACCATAATGGAATATTTGTTTAATTTTAAGTATCCTTATATTTGAAAAATGAAAATACTCAAGTGAAATATCATATTAGCCTCTTTATATTTTTAAAAAATACATTTAATGAAAAAAACAGAAAAAAATGAAAAAAACGAAAAAAAATGAAAAAACGAAAAAATGAAATAAACATGTTTTTTCATGAAAAAAACACGATTTGAAAAAAATGTTTTTTTCCCAACCCTACCCTTACCATAAATTTCATCAAGAAAACTGGAAAAACCTATAGTTTTACTCATGTTTATATCAAAAATATATTGTATTTTGTTACTAAAGACATGCAATATTTGATTGAAATCCCTGATTCATTAGTATATACTGTTTTGAATATAGGACATTGTAGTTTAGGGTCCAGGCACCTGAGCCATATTCGAACAGAAAAGAAGATAAAAGAAATATATATTTTTCCAAAAATGTGAAAACTTGTTTTTCAATTTTGTAAAGAATGTCCTTCGTGCTTAAGAGTGAAGGGTAACATACCCAAACGAGCATCAATTTTCAGTTATCCATTAGCTTATTCTCCTTTTAGCCGCGTTCATACAGATATCATAGGTCCTTTACCTACCTGCAAAAAGACTGATGCAAAATATATTCTAATATTTAAAGATTCTTTAACCAGATACATCAAAATTTGCCCAATTCCCTCGAGAAGTGGTGTTCATATAGCGAATGCTTTGCTACACAGTAATAGTTCGCCATACCACTCCTAGCATTTTGTTATCAGACAATGCATGTGAATATGTATCCGCCTTTTTTAAGCAGCTATGCAACTGTGGAAAATAAATAAGGTCGAAATCTCCGTTAGGTCTCCAATAATCAATGCGAACTGTGAGAGAAGCAACTTACAAATAGAAAATTATCTCCGTCATTTCGTAAATGAGAAGGGTGACGATTGGTCCTCTTACATCCCATTCGTCCAATTGTGTATCAATAGTACTTACAATGAAACTATTGGTGACAGTCCTCACTACGTCCTCCATGGTTATAATAAAAGACTCCCTTATGACAAACTATGCTACTCCTTTTGTCAATCCAGACAAAGATTTCACTCCCTCTCACGAAGAATTAAAAGACCTAACGATAAGAACAAATCTCATTTGTGAAATTGCGAAAGAAAATTTAGAATTAGAAACTTAAAAGTTTGTAAATAGACAACATGGTAAAGCTTTAGATAGGGATATAAGAATAGGTAGTCGTGTATATATCTTAGATGTTAAGCCTCCTAAAGTACCAAATAAATTGTTTAAACGTTGAAAGGGAACATACCGAATAGTAGGTATCCTGGGTAGAAATCGACCTCCCGTCTTAAACCAAGAACTTCAGAACCTGCAAAACTTATGTCCCCCAAAGTGCAAGAAAACCTAAAATAGGCTGATAAGGGCTTGAACGTGACTTAAAAAATGAAATTATGTTCTTTGCTTCAAACTCCAGTCAACAAATATAAATATATGAATTGAAGAAATAATACCATGCAACGGTAGCTTACATTCACTCAGGGCAGCATAGCAATCTGGGTAGTAGAACAGCTCCTATTTTTTACATTTACAATGCATTAACCACTAGAATGGTTAAAAACATGAAAGAATTGACTGAACATTTAAGAGTTATAAAAGAATAAAATGTAATAGATCAATGACGTTTTAAATTTCTCAAGTTTGAGACTCATTCTATTGTTTTCGTCCTTTTCAATGTGCTGATTGTATTGAATCTGATTTCAAATCCAGGTGTGAGAACCTTCTTTGCTTGAAGCATAAGAGAGTGTGTGTGATTTTTGTATGTTATAATAGATTGTTCAGTTGTGTGTTAGCTATGTTATTAGTGATGTATGGGTATTGAGATTAGCGTAAATCACAATGCCATTAACTCCTACCAATAGCCTTATTTTGTGTCCATTCTGGTAGTCAGATCAAGATTCAAACTCTCGCTTTCACCAGGAAATTTACAATTCCTAAACATATGAGCAACCAAGAACTCATATATATATATATATATATATATATATATATATATATATATATATATATATATATATATATATATATATATATATATATATATATATATATTATATATATATGGGAATATTTGAGCAAATTAAATATAATATTGTAGTTTATCAAAATCTTCACATATAATATATATAAATTATAATCATAAACATATAACTAATATATATATATATATATATATATATATATATATATGTGTGTGTGTGGTTGGCTTTTCTTGCGGCAACTCGATTCTGGGATAAATGAAGAAACAAACTCAGTCTTGTCTAGCACTTTTATTTTGCTTGCGTAGGGTCTCCGACCTATCAATTGTAATCCACAATCAAACAACCTAACTAATAAAACAAAATACTAATCACTACAGGTCGTTAACTCTAGCAGTTCAATTAAGACGAATGGAAACATACTTTTTTATATGTGACCATATAAAAAGGGATGCATGCATTTGTCTTAAAATTTACATAAAATATTTAAAACAATTAATAGATAATTTTTTAATCATTTATATAAATCTTTAATTCTGTTTATTCTATTTTCACCGTAATTAAATGTTAAAATAAAATACATAAAATATAAATTGCACTCTTCATAATTTGTTTAGGGTAGTCTCTTCACATACCCATACAATATAAAATGTGGGGAAGATCCGATGGATCAGTTGTATGCAGAGTTAATAGCTATTTGGGCAAAACTTATGTATTTGTCCCAATCCTTGTGGTTATCTTTCACATAATGAAGTAGGAAAGATTCATTGTCGGAGTTAATACGCTCCACTACTCCGTTTTTGGAAGCTTTAAAGGGCAGAATATTTACCTTCTTTATTCTCCAAGCTTTACATAGTTCTTTGAATACTTCACTAGTAAACTCAAATGCATTATCCGAGACAAGCACCTGAGGTGCGGAATGCCTACAGATGACTCTTGCAATGCTCAGGCAAATTCTTTACTCATTCTGGTCTTACAGGCCACCAATTCTACGTAACGAGTTAAAACATCTTGAAATGCAAGAATGTACTTGGCTTCAGATTCTGTACAAGTCGGAAGTTTTCCAATACTGTCTACGTGAACCCGCGAGAAGGGTGTATACGGCAAGGGTCACCTATTGATTTCTGCAGTAGGCAGTTTAGGACCCTTGCTTTAGCACAGGACACGCATTGTGTGCAACATTCTTTTACTAATTTGTTCAAGTGGGGAAAGACGTACTTTTCCCTTACTCTTTTTTCTGTTCTCAGGCGTCCTCCATGGCCACTACCTAAGAAGAATGACAATAGTCTATCACAGAAAATATCATACTGTCAGGGATTTGAATGAGATAGGGTTCCTTTTGAGTAGGGTAGAACAAAACTCCTTTAACAAAAATGTGTGGGTAGGTATTCAGATTATCCTTAGCCCACTGTACTAGTTCTTTCAATCTTGGACAATTCTCTTGTTCACTCTTAAAAGTTTCCTTAGTTAAGACAAAGACTTTTCGGGGTAAGGGTGCTCTTTTTTCCTTGAAGTAAAACACATTAGGTGCAGGATGTCTACTTAAGTAGTCTGGAGGAATGTTGGTTTTTCCTTTTTTTATACACAATTGTGGGGGAAAAGCTATTCACGAATAAGTTCCATCTCGCCAATCGTCCTGTTTGTTGTTTGTTCCGAAAGATGAAACAAAGAGGCTGATTGTCGTGATAATTGTAACTTTGTATCCAAAAATCGTATTTTTAAATTCTTGGAGACGAACACCACCGCTAGGCATTCCTTTTCAATTGTATCATAGTTTTCTTCGCTACCTCTTAGCACACGAGAGACAAAAGAAAGGGGCTTTTCCTTTCCCTCATCTGTGAGTTGGTATAACACACCAAAGATACCGTAGTTACAAGCGTTGGTGTTTACAAAAAATTCCTTATTGTAATCTGGAAATGTTAACTGCGGCTGCACCACTAGCTTTTCTTTCAAAGTTTCAAAAGCTTTCTAGTGTTTTTCTGTCCATTCAAACTTCACGTTCTTCACCAGATTGTACAAAGGCCGTGCAACCAGTGCAAAATTATTAATAAGGAAACGAAAATAAGAGAAAAAACCAGGGACTGATTGGGTTTCCTTCACATTCGTGGGGGTAGTAAAACTTTTCATCTTTTCCTATCTTAAAACCTAAATAAAGGACGGATGTCTGTAGGAAACTACATTTAGACAGCTTTACTCTCAGGTTATTTTCTCTAAAAGCGGTAAACACTTTCCTTAAATTTTTGAAATGTTCTTTGATATTTTTCCCCATCACTAGAACGTCATCAAGGTACACTTGTGCCACTGGTCCTAGGAGGTGATTCAATGCAATTTGCATTGTGCGTGCATACACTGAAGGCGAGTTCTTGTGCCCAAACATGAGTCTCGTGGGGCAAAAGAGACCTTTTCTGGTTCGAAATGCAACTTACTTTTGTGTCTTTTTCGACAGCTAGGAAATTGTACGCGTCGATCAAATCTATCGAGAATATAGTGTTGCCTCCTAACAAGGTAAATATTTCCTCAATACTTGGGAGTGGAAAGACGTCCTGGATACTATATGAATTTAAGTACCTGTAGTCAATGCAGACCCTTGGCTTAGAAGAGTTCTTCTTGGCTACCACCAATAGGGGTGAACTATGAGGACTGTAGCAGGCCTTAATATAACCTTTTCTCAAAGCTTCGGAGAAGTTGTCTATATTCGCAAGGTACTTTCCAGATGCTTCGATTTTTCTAAAACACTATTTTCAGCATCTTCTTTTGACATCTTTTCCATGATTTCCCTATAAACTTGTTTCAGTTTAGTTTTGGGAAGACCTTTTGAACATGTTACCATATTAGTGGAGACTATTTGCTTCTTTTGTACTCTTATCCCTTGATTCAAATTAGGGTGTTCACTATTGAGCTTCATAATAGGTTGACTCTTTCCTATGGACTTTCCTTTCTTTAAATGAAAAGGTCTGTCACTTAAGTTTATGAAACTGAGCATTAGTACATTATTTCTGACGGGGCTTATAGCGTTCGCCAGATAGAGAGGGCCAATCGAAGGAGATGGAGTCATTAGACAATGTTTCTCCAACTCAAAACTATCTTGAGCTTCAGGTCTTACCTTTAAATGACCATAAGAATGTGCTGGTAAGACAGTATCTTCGATGATGCTTAATTTAATCTTAACTTCTTCATCAAGCAACAGATAGCCTTCTTTTGTACTAGGTGTGGCCATAGGATTCGCTTTTTCTCCAATTTGGCTCAAATCTTCCTTTATTTTCGAGGGAGTGTAACTGACTTTTGGTCTAGCTTTCAAAACTGTGAACATTAGTGGGGTGAGCTTTCTTCATCTCACTTTCCATTTTTTTTATCAATTTAATCTTAACTTCTTCATTAAGCATCAGATAGCCTTCTTTTGTACTATGTGTGGCCATAGGATTGGCTTTTTCTCCAATTTGGCTCAAATCTTCCTTTATTTTTGAGTGTAACTAACTTTTGGTCTAGCTTTCAAAACTATGAACATTAATGGGGTGAGCTTCCTTTATCTCACTTTCCATTTCTTTTATCACCATATTTCGGTCGATGGGAAGAACTTTGCTCATTTCGAATCTTACTTTCTTTTCTCTAGGTAACTGTTGCCTAAGAAGAGTTTTCGGGAAGGTTTAGGCTCTCTAATTGTCTGAGACCACCTTCTGTATATTCTCGAATCAAATAAGTTCCTGTCTTGGCAAAAACAGGGATATCCACTTCTTTGTCTTCTCTGAGGGATATCTTAGAAGAAAAAAGATCGATGGTCATGGGTAAATTAGCTAAAACATTGGTTCCAATGAGTACATATCAACCGGGTCACCTTTCACCTTGCTCACTAGAAAAGTAGTGAGGTAATAACTCCTATGTAGTCGGAGGTATAATTTGATCTCTCCCTTTAACTTTGTGGGACTGTTATTTACTCCTTGAACGATGAGATTGGCGAGGTGAAGGGGTATTTTAAAATTTCCTTCTTTCTCTAATTCTCAGAGTTTCTGGGGAGTTATCAAACAAACACTGGAACCTAAGTCTAAGAGCACGCATGTTTTGACTTCCTTTGCTCCTTCAACCAGAGTAAGATAAACATTAGTATAGTAATGATGTCATAGCTTGAAGAGCTTGTTAACACTTCTCTGAAAGAAAGTTTGGACCACTATACTGTATTTATCTTCACTATTTACCACTTCATCATTCTTTTCTTCTGTCTTTTCCTTGTTTTTGCCACTACTCAAAAATTTTCTGAGGGATCTGGTTCGAAGAATCCCTCATTATCTGATAAGTCCTCCCCTTCTTCCTCTTCACTAGTCTTAGTATCTACCGAATGGCTACGGACATGGTGGAATCTTGTTTTCTTTTTCACATCCTTGGCAGATGAGCTATGCTCATTTCTCTTCCTGGATGGAGTCTTTTGATTCTTGCTTTCTGAGTTAGAAAGTTCAATCTTCTTTGCTTTTATGCCCTTTTCCAGGTCTTCTGCATTATTGAACAGAATTACCATTTATTTTTCTTCTAAAGTTGGTTTCCAAGCTGGGCCTCCTTGCATCTGGGGGCAGACCCACGCTTACGAAAACGCCAACAGTGACGGCAGTAAAGGGCATTCGACTTACATGCCTTGGAGTGATGACCTATCGCTTCACATGCTGTGCAGTAGTTGTATTTTTTTAATTCTTTCTCCATTATTTTCTGTATTGTTCCCCTTTTAGGGTTAAGGGTATCTTCTGATTTCCTTTCTGTCCTGTTTCCTTCATTGTTCCTTGGTCTTCTTGGAGGCTTCGCATGATTTCCCATTTGTGCATTCAGTCTTTTGTTTAAAATCAGACCATTAGCTACAAACACTCTTGTTGGGGTATTCTCTGCTTGTCTTCTTTGACTGGCTTTTAATAAAGCTCCTTTGGAAATCTGGGCAAACTTTTCCAACAATCCAACTAAACTTAAGTTTGCATCAAATACTTTTGAGTATTTTCTCTTTTAGTCTCTCTCCATCTCTTTGTTCGGAGACATTTTCAAGTATTTTTGCAGTGAACATTATATTCACTTGTTTAGATGTGTAAGCTGCTGTTTGGTCAATGTCAATCAGCCTTTTCTAGTATTCCCACAGCCTATTCTTTAAATCAAGAATAAAGTTGGTAAAAGTAATATCTTTCTCTGTATTATACGTCATGATCTTTAACAACAACTCGAACATGGTCTGTTGTTCATCTGGCTGTAAGAAGATTCTCAGTTGGATCAAGAAGTCTTTTAAGTTTACAAATCTAGAAAAACTTATCTTTCAAGAGATAATTCCGGGCCTCTGACTCTAGTTTAGATGAGATCATGGATTTGGCAAATGCAATCTTCTGACTCTCAATTAAAGGTCCTAAAGCACTTAATTTCTCATGAAGGGTGGATAAGAAATTGTCAAGTTTAATCCCTTGCCACTTCTAGGTCTTCAAATTTTTACCAAATAGCTTGAGATCCTCGGGCACCTCTGGGAAAGCAGTGGAGAACATATTTGGTGGCTATACTGTAGGTGCATACCCTTGTGGTGGGCATAATGTAGGTGCATACCCTTGTGGTGGGTACCTATATCCAGGCCACATCCCTGGGTACATATAGGGATCATAGGGGTTAGGTGCCATTTCTGGTTGAATGCCGCTGCTGGGAGGAGCCATTTGCGATCACTGTGCATTCATTGGAGTGGTGGTTTCACCTGACCATCCCCATGTAGTATTGGGTTGTGGTGGTTGATCCATAAAGTATCCAGTGGGCACGTATGGTTGCCCCCAAATCTGGTTAGGATTTGCTTGCTGGTTCACCAACCCTGGTTCGGTACCTGGGGAAGTCATTCCTGAGAATCCCCATTTGTTGTCATTTTTTCTTCTGGGTGTAGTAATTTTCACTACTGCCCCAATTAGGACGTCTTTTGGTTTGCTGTAATAGGTTCTGTGGCTTGCTTCAAATGTAAATTGAAAGTACCATCTAAAAGAGTTGTCTTTTGGAAGAACTGTGGGATACTGTCCCTCCTGGTAGTTCCTCCTTCTTGGAATTCTTCTTTGCTAAGTTTCATTAAAAAGTTTGGTGAAAGTTTTCGGCCTATTTTATCTGGGTCGAAAGGGCTTATGGAGAGAGGAGTCCCTGAATGGGGTATCTGTTCCCATAGGGGAGGAGGATTTCTATCCTTACTCCTTACTGAAGCCTCTTGCCTTCCTCTATCTCTTCTGGCGGCTTCTTCATCCTTTTCCTCTAAATCTTTTGAAGGATGTTCCTTATCTTCGGTATTGTTGTTATTCTCTGTGTTATTATCTGTTCCTCCTATTGCCCCATCCACGTACGTTGTGGCCCATGACCTTCGAACCAGGTAGGCGAGGATAAGAATAAGTAAACATGAAACGAATCCGAGTAGGATAACTATGCTGAATATCTTCCTTATTTATATTAGAGTGACTGCTAAAATGAAACACGGAAAAGAAAAACAGCGATTATATCAATCTATGATCAGCGAATCTCTACTACTAAACTTAGACTTTAGTCTTATATACTAAAAACCTTTTTTCCCAAAATTTGTTTTAGTTACCTAAAACCATGGAATCCTTAATGGTTAGGTTCCAAAAATATTTAATATATGATACAGATATATTTATATATATATATATATATATATATATATATATATATATATATTATATATATATTATATATATATATATATATATATTAGTATATATATATATATATATACTAATAATAATATATATAATATATATATATATATATATTTTCCTTAAGTCAATATTCTTAATTAAAATCTTAATTTTCTAATAGCATATATTATCAGCCAATCTAGAAAAATATATAATATGTGTTATCTAAATATATATATATATATATATATATATATATATAATATATATATATATATATATATATATATCTATATTATAATATAAATAAATATTTAAAATATTTTTTCTATATATTATATATTTATATATTATATATATAATATTATTCGTAACTTATATAGGCGGGAAATTGGTTCTCGTCGTTCATATCCCTCACTTTCTAAACGTTCATGCTGCTGAGTGGGGGATGAGGGTTAAACCTAATTGGGAAAAAAAGCGGGGCTACTGGCGGGGTAATGAGTTAGATCATCAACTTGATGCTCGGCTTTGGTCTCACTAACTTGCTGTGTGCTTTGCTTGGGCGTGCGTGCGTGTGTGTGTGTGTGTTGTATATATATAATATACTATATATATATATAATATATATATATATATATATATATATATATATATAATATATATTATATATAGTATATAATATATATATACCTTACTATAATATATAATATATTATTATAATATACTATATATATAAAGATTTGCTGTCGTCAATATGCAATTTTTGAACCATCTTAACTGCTGATGTTGTTATTTGAGTACTAGCTTCTGGTGGAGCTTGAAGTTCATCTTCCTCTAAATTTGATTTTTTTAGCACTAGATTTTTCGTTTTTGTAAATGGTTGAATGTTTTCTTTCTACATGGTTCCATAATGGTTTAGTTGACTATGCTTTTGAATTTTTACCACGAGTAAGAGTGGTTAAAACGAAGGATGGCTGGTTTTATCGCATAGTAAGAATTCAGCTGCATTGGCCTTCTCAGAATTTATTTTAAAATATTTCTACATGTTAATTCATTATCCGGCCCATCCCTACTTGAAATATGAAATAATTAACGATTTAATTAGAAAATACAAAACTTTATTCCTAAATCCTTATGAAGCACCTAATTTAAATTTAAAAAATTAACAGCTCAATAAATGGCGGTTTATCTGTACAATGTATAGGAAAAGTAGGGGCAGGGTTTATTTTGACAGCTGTGGAAATGACTTTGTTACACCTTCACAACTTGGTAGTAGCGATACTGTGGGGGAGTGAAAATTGTACTATTAAGAGGGGGGAGGAGAGAGAGAAGAGTGCCCTTTGGAAAGAGAAACTCAGTGCGAATTGGCGGAGAATTATCCATATCATGTTTAAGTCAGTGGCGCACCAATACAATTGAAGAGCAGAGGCATAGCCCCATATCTTTTTGAGAGAGCCAAGGAGGAAATCAATAAGTTATTAGAATAAGGGGTCATTTCGCGGGGAAGTCTGATTGGCAATTTCCGGCCAGCTTCTTGCCAAAATCTGGATGCGCAGGGTACGTTTGGTCGTAGATCTGCGTCTGTTGAACCAAAGATCTACCTCTGACAATTTTACTCTGCCTAAGATTAAAGATATCTTCTTGCAACTGCAACATTGCAAATTGCTAACGAAACTTGATCTTAGTCAAGCCTACTATAACATACCTATCAGTGAGGAAACAAGGAAATATTTCACTATTACTTGCACTCTCGGTAACTATAGTTTCAACTATTTAATACAGGAACATAAATGCTACTCTAGTGCTTTTCAGCGCCTCATGTCAATTTTGCTTGGAGATTTAAGGAATGTTTTTGTATACTTAGATGGCATACTAATAACTAGTTCTACTCTTAAAGAACATGTTGCAACATTGGAGAAGGTTTAGGAAAGATTAAAGTATATGAAGATTTATATGAACCCCAAGAAATGTTTGCCAGCCGTCAGAGAGATAGACTTCTTGGGTTTCAACATTAGCGAGAAGGGAGTTCAACCTAGCAAGGAAAAGATCGATGCAATAATAAATGTTGCAAAACCAACAACTATCAAACAACTTAGGGCATTTCTCGGCCTGTTTAACTTCTGCCGAATTAACATAGCCGGAGCTGCCCAATTACTGCAACCTTTGACAAAAATATTGAAAGGGAAACCCGCTTCCACAAAGAAAATTTCCTGGGGGGTGGGGACTAAGCGAGCATTCAGGGAAGCAAAAGCGGCGAAAGTAAACGCCAAATTGTTATCTTTTCCTGATGAAAAAACTGAATTGCTATTGTACACAAAGGTAAGCGAGCTCACGATAGCCAGTGCTCTAATGGGAGAAGATGGTAATCAGACGAAAGTCTTCGCACTTTACAGTACCATACTGACTGAGGCGGAGGTGGCACTACCACAGTTGGTTAAAGAGCTGCTATGCGTCAACAACAGTTTGGAAAAATATACTTACTTAATTGCAAATAGGAGAGTTAAGATTTTTACTAGCAATAGCGGATTAATCACAACCTATACAAAAAAAAAACGAGTGCCACGAAAGTGCATAATATTCAGGAGATGAATTTACTGAATTCTATTGCAGGATGATGACTGCTCATTTACATTCGCTCAAAAGCAAAAATAAATTC
>JABUQX010019678.1:82500-98539 GCA_015478945.1 Trachelipus rathkii
TCATTGTTTTGCTTTAAAGAATTTAGCTATGTGGGGCTTGTTTAGCGAGAGAAGAGTGATTAAGGATATAGTGGATAGTATTTGAGGCGTGAAAATTAAAGTGAACAAGGGGTAATAAGAATAAACTATTTTAATAGTGCTGCTAAAGATGATCATTGAATTGAACATAATTGAAATACTGAACAATCAGGAAGATAAATCAGGAAGCAGTTTAGTACAGTGCAAAAGAATAAAAAGTATGTGAAGTGTGCTAAGTATTGAACAGAAGTAAAAATGTTAACAGTGGGTGGTGGAATGAAGGGGTGAGCAAGTGGTTAAAAAAGTAAAAAAAGAAGATGTTAAAATGTATTAAAATCATAATTGATGGGATCAAAGTGTTTGTGGAATTAGATATCTAAAAATGATGTAATACTTAAAGGATGCGATAAACTACGAAGAAAAATAAAAAAAAAGGTAAATGACCTTTGGAAGGAGGATTGAAAGGGGAAAACAGGGAAATAGGAAGCGTTTTTTGGAAAGCGCAGGAACAAGGCATAGGAAGATGGATATAAAGGGGAATTTGTTTAAGAATAATAGAATAGGTATAAGTGAGTTCATAACTGATGAAGATGGATGTCTGAGGAGAGTATGGAAGGAACATGGTCAAAAATCTGCATAACATTGCAGTAAATATGAAGAGATGAAGTGAAATGTTGTGTGGGTTGATGGTGCAGAAGGAATAGTATTTTGATAGGAGCGGGAATTAGTATGGATGAGTATGGGTAGATGTAAGAAATTGAAAATGGTGAAATATCGCGCAGGTAGATGAAAACAAAATTATAAACGTGGGTAAATGATCAAGGACAGGGTGAGATGGTGATGTGAGGGATTATTTGGATAGTTGTTGTAACATTCAAAAGCGTTAATGGAGATATAGTCCAATTTTGATTTGAGGACAGCAAGCAGTAATGTACCCTTATACTATAGGGTATTTAAGGGAGATCAAGGGTAATGTAGGAAATCGATTATATGGGATATAAGTTTATTGAGTGTTGTAGGGGAAGATGGGGAAGATAAGGGATGGTGATTTCTTGGCTCGAAAGAGTGGCTAGTTGAGTGACTCTAGAGAAATTGAAAATTGGTGATAACAAGGTGCATTTAAGAAGTGGTAAGGGATGTAATGAAATTCAAAAATCTTTCCAATGAACTAAAATTGTATAAGGAAAATCAAATCTGAGAGTAAAGGTGTAAAAAGGTTTTCATTATGGAATCAATTGTAAAACTTACGATTATAAGGGAGGCTCTATGGCCAGCGTGTCATGATATATAGTGTTGGGGTGATTAGGTTTTTTCCCAATGGAATGCAATAAGGTATGCTTGACGATGGGTAAATGCATGGTGTTGAGGAATACATTGGATTGAAAGTGATTGGTTAAATTATTAATTACGAGCTAATTGAGGCTACGGATCAGTAATGTATCCTTGCGGTATTCAGGGTTATGAAAGAATTAGAGGAGGTGTGGCATATGTGAATGATCAGAATGCTGGGAATGAAAGAGAGGGGAAGGTGCCCTATTCTACCTATTATATTCGATGATTTTTGGTTCTTTGTTTTGTGGCGTAATGCTGGAAGAGAGTTGAGAGGATTGGTATAGAGGGATTTGGCTGGGTGTGTAAAAAAAAAAAGAGAGGGTTTGAAAGCAATACACAGATTAGGAAAAAGATAATTTGATTGTTAGTGGGAACAGTCCTATGGTTAGTTATTTGGTTTGGAGGTTGAGACAACTGGAAATCAAGTTCTGAGTTTAAAAACATTAGGATAAAGGTTGATGAAAAGGAAAGCATTGAGAGTAAAAGTGTAGAAGGAAAATACTCTGATTGAATGGAACGTGGGTGTTGAATAAATCCTGTGTGGATGTAGAGGGGTAAGTCTCAAGTGCGCATCGGCGTAAATGATGTTAAGAAGGTTGTTACCTCTGCGCAACGATGTTAATAGCGATTAATATGGCCTGAATAATAATTGTAGCTTATACGAAATTCTAGGAACCAATGTGTCAGATGAGCACTAAGTAATGGGAAGGGTTGGTCAAAAAATTAGTGTGCATGGTCTTTCTCATTCAAGCAGAAATGACCATGCTATGTCTTAAAAGTCTTTAATATACTGGCAATGTTTCGATACTCGTGAGTCCCTTTACAGAGAATAGACAAGTATAAAACTTCACACTCGCAAAAAATAGTTCCCTTTTGGGGGTACTACATTTTAATATAATCCCCACCAATTAAACAACTGCCGCAGGGGGGAAAACCCAGGATAGTCATATTGGGCCACAAATAATGAACAAGCCAATTAAACAAAATTAGAAAAAATAATTTAGTAGCAGATTATTCCGATTTGGATTCCAAGTTCTATTATACTGGCTAATTAATTATATAAATATTATATTATATATATAATAATATATATTATATATATATATATATACTATATATATTATTATATATATATATATATATATAATATTATAATGATTAATATATATATATATATATATATATAGTATATATATATAGAAAGAAATAAAAATAATAAAAATATATAAAAAATTTTTAAATATTTATATTAATAAAATATATTATTTTATAAAGAAAATTAATTGTTTTTAATATTTTTAGTATAACGTATAGTAATAGTATATACTATATTATATATTATATATATATATATATACTATATAATATAATATTTATAATATAATATATTATATATATAATATATGATTAATTATAATATATATATATAAGTTAGGGATGTGCCGAATATTGGCAAAATGCCGAATACCGAATACGCAGAATAGTTCGGTAAAGTATCGGCCGAATACCGAATATCATCGGTCACGAAATAATTTTAATCACTTCGATGCTATTCGGCCGATATTAGTTATTTTACAAGTTCGGTCATTTCCATTAGTGGAAAAATAAAAGAAAATTACAAACATCGGTAAAGCAAAAAAAACAAGGATGAAATTTTTTTCTTTGGACTGGACATTTGTGCCAGATATACTATAGTTACGGAGGTTGCTGATTTCCCATTATCTATTCTCCGATTTGGCTGTTCATGACATCCCGTTTCGCTGCAATTCATGGTCCGCTAGTTTTTTTTGCTAATATTCCCTGAATGACAAAAATTCATAGTGTCACTACGTAATCTGCTTATAGACGTTAATTCCGCATATACCTCACAGTAAGCAGCAAGTTTTAACTTGCGGTTGATCGATATTCGGAAGGCATGTGGAAATTTAGTATGTCTACATGTAATTGGATGGCCAAGCCGACCGTGGGATGGATGTATATTGCATCTCATGCTGAAATACAGTCGGCATGGTCGTGCGCATTGTTCAACCCAGGGTGAACCTGAAGATCTTGTATGAGAGTGTGTATTTTATTGCCGGTTGTCCCTGAGGCTGTTGGCTTCGAGGTTGCATGAAAATGACTACTGGACCATGTCAAAAGTAACATTTTATCGAACAGAGAAGCAGAGCTGCTGAGGCTCTTCCAGTCATCAGATGGTAACCTTGTGCATTGCAGTGAAGTTGCAGGCCTAACTACTGGCGTATGGGACGTGCCAGCAATACGATGCACGTTGAGTGGCGAAACCTGTTTATTGACACGCTTTTCGCAAGAGCAGTTAAAGTGTGTGTTGGTTAACACAACGCAACAGGGGCGTATTTTTTTTTTTAGCACTTCAGGTGTCAGTAAGGGGTACCTCGTATGGATGAAGAGGAGTCTTGCAAATAAAATCAAGACTAGTTTGGAGAGGCTACAATATCAGGTACATGGATGGGTAAATAATGCGTCGACCATCTAAAAATGGTAAATATTTGTGGCTAGTCACAGGCAAGGTTTCAGCCAAATATCCCTTTCTCTGTGCTTATTGGACAGCGGTCAGCAAGAGAATCCCTGGACCACAAGAGAATGGCCACCGAGGGAAACCTTGATGCCAAGTGACAGGAACATCGTACGTGAGCCACTTGTACAGAGAGAAAAAACTCATCTTATTCCACTACACATAAACTTGGTTTACGATGAGAACAAATTTGTGAAGCCCTGACCATGAATTGGCGAATGCGTTACTACGCGCTATATAGCTAATACGTTTTTTTTCTAGTCTGGAAGGTGATGAGAAGAAAAAGCTCGGGGATATTTTGATGCCCACAAATACGGAGACTCCTCCGTGATGCTTGCCTTTGTAGAACAACAAATGGACCTAATCAAACAATTGACTGTGTTAGAGGCAACGAGCGTAGAAAATTGCTTTTCAGATGTAGACAGTTTTTTTCAGATGTAGCACAGAAATTTCTGGGGAACATTCAAGCCGGCAACGACTGACGTTGGACACCGGTATTGCACATCACGGTTTTTTCAATCTCGATGGAAGTGCCTCTGCGAGTATAAAGTTGCACTAACTTCTACATCCCACCTAATAAAAATTTTCCGATAACCTAGGGCGATGTTCGAGGTGATCGAGCAGGGTGAAGCAGCTTCCATCAAGATCTAAGTTCATGGATAGGCACGTTACCAGGTCACAGTGGGATATCAATATGATGGCCGACTATTGTTTGAGCTTGATGAGGGATAATTCCAGACGCTATTGCAAAGAAGTAGAATCGCTACGAAGAGAAGTTACACCATCGTAGGTTATGTTTATCAATTAACTAAACCCAAATCCTTCTATTTCACATTCCTTTGTTTTTTGGTCCATATATTACTCTTTATTCATCAAGTTTTATTATCATTAATGTTTACACATATACTCTATCATTAAGACACTGTATCATAATCTATTTGGGCGATTTGTCTTCATCTCCTTCAATATATCCAATATATTATTTATAGTATATATATATATATATATATAATATATATAATATATATTATATATATATATATATATCACTCACTATATATATAATAATAATATATATTATATTATATTATATATATATATATATATATATATAACTATATATATTATATATCCCAATAGATTGTGACTAGACGCTGCTGAAAAAGGTAAAGAAATATTAGAAATTTAACAACATTGTGTTGACACACACAATACTCTTCGTCAAAATCGATGGTGTGAGTATGCAAACCGCGTAGTTACATTTTTTGGATTTATCAGCACATTAAATTAATCAATTGTCGAAAAGCCCGTCCAACTGAACATTTCAATGTTTTACCGCCTGTTATATAATACAAAGGGTAAAAAAACAAGAAAGTAGAATAACAATTTCTTTATTTACTAAAAGTAAATAACCTATGTTCTTTACCTATATGCAAACCTTCACCATCACTTATAAAATACCTTAAAGTGAATAATTGAAATAGGTCGTAGTTAAATATACTTAAGCTAACAATTTTTCTCAATTTAATAGCTAGCTAACGTTAAAATGACAGAACATTAGGAAGCAGTTCTCATTTTCAGGGGATAAGTAAACCTATTTCTTGTGGTTCCTACAATCTTTCTGCTCCTATTCTAAATAATTCCTTTCATGCTTTCGAACTGATGACGGTGGACGCTGAACGATATTTTATTCCGAGTTTTTTTCAAATTCATAAACTATTTCCAGTGTTTTTTCACCAATTGAAGGGATAATCATTGTCTTCACTGGTCAAAGTGAGGCAAACTTATAATGTATTTGTTAATTCTTGAGTAATCCGCATAGTAGCTCTTATTTAACTTTTACTTTTATGTACATAATCACTATCGTCAGAAGAATGGAACTTTCTTTTTTCACTCTCACTTCTTCCTTTTCTGTATGACGATTTTTATCGCCGGGTGTGACAATTTTTCGTACAAAAAACAATCCATTAAGAGTGAAAATGGATCAACCTGCAGCTCACTTTCCCCACTACGTGAATTATCGTCAGTCAGCAGAATAGTCAGGAGCTAAATTTTTTTTCAATGAATTTCTTTCCATGCCATCACAGATCTATTCTTTTTTAACCTGATTCATGTGATTTTCATGGTGAAAAATTTAGCTTGAAATCGCAGGTTCTAGAGAAAGTAGCTAACAACACACGAAAGATTTTATTCCAACATAGAAACTTCAGAAGTCTTCTTCATTTCTACTGATACTTACACGCTCTTCAAACGAGTGTAATTATTCCCACTAAGCTTCTTTTGCTTTTAAATTGTCCTTATTTTTAATAAAAGATTTATTATTGCTAAAATATGGAAGGGACATCACTTGGGCGACTGTTAATTCACGTTTAATGCTTGTTTTTGAGTGATGTTGTCAAATATGTCAAATTCAAATACTAAGTAAATTGTAATAATTTCGCCAATGAAAATTCAGTCAACATTTTCCTGATGCTTTGAATACATTTTCTGATTGCATTCAGACAACGTATATGGATATACGGGGAACTTTTTGTTTCAAAACAACTTTTAAGCATATTCATACAGTTTAGTTCCAGCGTGTAAGAATAGCGTCTTGAATTCAATTTTATGGCTGTTTGACTAATTCAGCTCGCATCTTACTTTTAAAAAGTTTTAAGCTTTTCAGCTGCCGTTGCTGAATGGTAAAAATGAGAGGAGGATAGGCTTCTGCAAGTAAATAAAAATCTTATACAGACTTCCTGACTATATATTAATCGTGGAATGCAATCTCAGTTGCAACACCATACTGCAGCACATGTGATAAAAACTAAACATGAAATTATGAAGCCACTCTCTTCCTCATACAGCTTATGACTACCAAGTTATGGTCCAATTATTCCGTATATTAAATGATTTATTTTTTTAGACTCTAGTAATTAAATGTGGTCAAAGGCCCTCTATATGGATCTGACCAAATGACGAAAGATCTTTCGGCGCCGTTTATTGGCTACTAAAATTTGGCTCTATTTTCTATGTATGTTATTTTGGAAACATAAGTTCCTAAAATTTCAATTTTAAAAGAATTGGAAAGTATAATGACTTTCCCTTTATGTTGACGGGGCGTTAATTGTAGAAATTGTTTTTAAATTGTAAATGCTCAATATTTTTCGGCCCGAAAATAAGTTGTTGGCAAAAAGCCGAATACCGAAATATTCGGGGTATATTTGGCCCGAATAGGCCGAATATCCGTGAACTACCTTACCCGAATATTCGCATCATCTCTAATATATAGATATACTATATATATATATATAATAAAAAATAAAAAAAAATTATAATATATATATACTATATATATAATATATATATAATATATATATTATATAATATATATATATAATATATATATATATTATTTTATATATATATATTATAATATATTATATCTATAATATTATAATATTATATATTATAATATAATATATATATAATTATAATATATATATATATATAATATTATATGATATAATATAAAGTTTAGAATGGAGTGTCGCCTCTTGTGTGAAACCGAGTGCCTCGCTCAGGAGAGGGAGCCTTCAAAAAGAAAATCTCTTCGGGGGGGCGGGGAAGCAATCAGAAAGGCACTCAACTTCCTCCCCTACAAACCATGGAGGTCATTGGCAAAAGGAAGCCAGGCGGATTTGCCGGGCCCACAGGTTCGTTTTATAATAACTTTATACTTTGTTGTTCTGCTGATACCTTTATCCATTCAACTCTTTTCACAAATGTTCGTCTCACAGTCTGTCTCTTCTAGCTATATTTCTTTTTTTCTTGTGATGGTGACTGCTTCTCCCTTTCGTGCTATTGTGGCTGATCTCCGAGTTGCGAAAAGATAATCCAGGTCCGCCTTGCAGTTATTATTGCCTAATATCGTCAACTTCAACTTGAGTCGGACTAATAGCATTGCCAATGTGAAATTGTCCTCAATGGATTCACGACTTGACCTGCTCACCCATTCCATTCAAAACCTCCCCATAAATAGCTTCAGGCTTCTCTGTGCAATTGTTGCATACCCTCCCCCACTATTATTTTCAAAAAATTCACCCCCTCCCAAAACTAAACCCCGCTAACACTTAATACTATTCAATTAAAGAATATTCAATGGCCTAAATCAATAAATCCAATGAGAACAACACATTTCCTCCTCAAAAAATATCAACCATCCATGATAGCAATCAACATACCAGGTTGCAGCAAAAAAAAAACAGTTTTTTTTTTAATTGCCCGGCCGCACTCGTGGTTTTATATTAAAAACAACCCAGTTTTTTTGTTTTTTGCAAAACGGGTGGGCAAACTGGACAAAATAGTGAAAAACATCTCGAAGTTTAAGATGGATAATATATATCTTGCAAGAGCACCTGTTCAAGATTATCCTGCTGAAGCAATATATATACTATATTATTTATATATATATATATAATATATATATATTATATATATATATATATATATATATTATATATATATATATATTATAATATATAATATATATATATATATTAATATTATATATTAATATACTTAGGGAGGGCCGGAATATCCGGCAACATATCCGGTATCGGTCTATCAATTCGCAAGTTTTTGAGCTATCTTCCGGCCGGCATATCATATGTTATCCGCGATAAACCGGCATAATTAAGTTCCCTAAAGTAGGGTTTATTCCTAAATTGGGGCGAAATATCAAAAGCTAATTTTGAAAAAATTTTATATATATATATATAATATTATATATAATATATATTATATATATTATATCATATATAATATATATATATATATATATATATATATATATATATAGTATATTATATTAAGTCATTATATATATATAAATATATATATATATATATAATATATAGTATATCTCTCTTGTTTAGACTTTCGATGTTGGGTACCAATGTTATAGTTATTTTATTCATTCATTATTTACTGGTACAATACATTTTATTCCAAATTAATTTGGTCGGCAACAACGTTTCAAAATTATATTCATCAATAACCTTAAGCTGAAGAAAATTGGTAGAAAAAAAAGAAAAAGAATAAATTGATGTTGGTTTCAAACCTTTTATTACATGCATTTAAAAAAAAAAAACTTTAAGTTTTTGTTATTTAGAAAAACTTAATAAAATACCTGAAATTGCAAAAAATTCCGAAATTTTTCTCGTGTTTGCTCGCATGGTAAAAATGATGGCCAACGTCGTAAAAATGTAATATGTGACTATAAACATTTTGGCATTCTAATCTACTGAAATTCCCATATTCTTTTGGTGTCCTCTAATTGTCGGAATTGCTGAACTAAAATTGTGGAATGATATAGCCATTCCGCAACATTTTGAAGATTATTACATGTAACTAAAAAAACTAATAAAGCTAACATAGAAAAGTTAAAATAAACATTTTTTGAATCTTTCAGATCAGTTGCAAGCAATTTCATGCGTCGATGCAACTAAAAAAAAATTTATTTATTCTAATATTTATTAATAACACCATAAAAATCTAGTATTAGATCTTATGCTGGCAGCGTAAGCTCACTCTTAACGTTCCATTTTTCCAGTATCAGACCTAGCAGACAAGAGTTTCCAAATATTGTTTTTTCTTTTTTATTAGGCTTGGAGAAGAATGTTTAATTTGCTTTGTATTTCCTTCTAAGGGGTTCGGAGCCGACGGAGACAGAGGGGGCAAAGTCCCCCGTCGTCCCCCGGTCCCAATCTTTCTAGTTTGTACCCTTGGGATATATTTAGTTCAAAAAAAAAAAATAAAAAAATCGACATTTGGCAAACTTAATGTTCACTCGTAGTGAGATAGAGCTCCTTCGTTCTTCTTAAAAAATGATCATTATCATACAGATTTTCGAACATTTTTAACAAAAATTTAAATTTTTTTAAACAAGTTATTTTTTTTTACTTTTGTTTAATTTCAATCGCGAGTGAAAATGTCTCTGATTATTATAAAATTTTTCTTTATTCCATTGTTACTGTTTTACGAAGCTTTTTTTTGTTACTGGGCAATGGGTGTGCTTTCGGGAGCTTGACGGCCTATTCCGCAACTTAACTAAGCAATTCCGCAAACATTTTTCAAATCTAAATCGCACTCGCAATTAAATACGCCAATTTTATTTTGTATTTCGTCACTTGGATTGTTGCGACTCTAAATTTGCGGAACGCGCCACCTCTGATATTTATATATATTATATATATAATATATATATAATATATAACTATAGTAATATATAATTATATATATATATATATATATCAATATATATTAATATATATAGGGTGTCTCACGAGTTATGTTCAAACAGCGGTGTACACCGTAAGGGATGTTTAAGTATGAAAAATGTGTAAGATCATACCGGGTTTACGTTCGATTATTTTAAATTTATTAAGGAGGATGGGAATATGTTTACTTTGGTGTCCTGCGCAACGCGGCAAATAAAACGTCAACAACATGAATGTCCGAATTGGGGAGATATATTTTGTTTATGGCTTCTGGTGAAATAGCACATAAAAAATCAGGT
The DNA here is from genome assembly GCA_015478945.1 of Trachelipus rathkii. Classification (NCBI taxonomy): domain Eukaryota; kingdom Metazoa; phylum Arthropoda; class Malacostraca; order Isopoda; family Trachelipodidae; genus Trachelipus; species Trachelipus rathkii. Next base: position 92,943 of record JABUQX010019678.1, read on the forward strand.
GGGGCTCTTCCTTTACGACATTATTTGATCACGGTTTTCGTTTCCAACGCAATTGTACCTCATAAACAACGTAGACCGTCAAATCCGTGAGCATATGTGCTACAAAATTCGAAACGTGTTCCAATGAGCAATAATTAGGTTAGAATACAATAGGCCATATCTAATATAGTAGATGTAATGCCCGGGCACTTCAGATATTGGGCCATGCCTGGGCATTTTGCTGGTGACATTTTGTCCAATTGGGCATTTTAATACTTTTATTATTATTATTATTATTATTAAAATACTATACTATATTTATATATTATATATATATTATATTATATATATATATATATATATATATATATATATATATATGATAATTATATTATATAATATATATATATATATATATAATATATACTATATATATATATAGTATATATATATTAGTATAATATAAATAATATATATAATAAAGTATTATATATACAAATATAATATATATATATATATATATAATATATTATATATATATATATTTCGTATATTAATATATATTAATTATTTTATATATATAATATATATATATTATTATATAATATATATATATATAGTATTAATATATATATATCTATATATTATCTATATAAATAATTATATAATAACGTATATTATATTATATATATTATATAAATATAAATATTAATAGTATTTATATATATAATAATATATATATTATTATAATATATATATATATATAGTATATATATAATATTTATATTATATATAGGTTTATTGTTTGTTTGTCTTCGCATCTTATTTGGGTTCTTTGTTCGGCGCTTCTTTCGGGGGTAACCTAACCTCCTCCCCAGCGTTCCTCGAAGGGACAACAAAATATATATTATTACTATAATTATATTATATATCATATATATAATATAAGTATATATTATATATATAATATATATATATATATATATTAATATATAAAGTATTATATATTATATATATATATTATATATAATTAAATATATATATATTATATATATATATATATTAATATATATATATATATAATATTAATTAATATATTATATATATATATATAATCATAATTATATCTTAAATAATATAGTATTATATATACCGATAATTATATTAATATATATATCTTAATATATATCTATTATATATATATACTAATATATCTATATTATATATATTTTTAATGTATATAATATAATTTATATAATATATATTATATATATATATTTATTATATCATATATTATATATTATATGTATATATTTATATATATATATATATATATAATATATATATATTATAATATATATATTAATCTAACATATAATATAACTATACATAAAATACTTACTACACCTATTAGTTAGTAATATATATATAATAATATTATATAATATATATATATATATATATATATATATATATATAATATTATATATATATATCAATAATAATTAATAATTAATACACGTATTTTTATTATTAAATTAGTAAGAATTTCAGGTAATTTGCCCCCAATTCTTAAGGTTGCCCGTGGCATATTACCATCATACTATTAGATATGCCTATTGTATTTAACCTAATTATTTCGTATTGACACGTTTCGGCTTTTTTAGGCACATAATGTCTACGGATGACGTCTAGTTGTTTATCGGTAACATTGCGATGGGAAAGACAACCGATCAAATAATTGTCGACAGGAAGCCCCTGAGTTTTTTATGTGCGATTTCACAGGACCATAAAAATATATCATTCCCATTCGACTTCGCATGGTTTGTTTATCATTACTTGGATTTTATTATCATGAGTATTTATGACGGGTTGCGTGACAGACACCAAATACGTAAACATATAATCCATTACCTTAATCAATTTAAAGATCATACGATACGCTACTATATTTTTACTAAGCTAATTTTGATACTTAAATCTATTCGCATTGTAACGGTGAATTAACACTCCAGTACTTTAACTATAAATATATATCGTGTAGACACACCTATTAATTATATTATATATCAATTTAATAATATTAATTATTAATATATAATTATATATAATATATATATATATATATTAATTAATTAATATTTAATATATTAATATATTATAATATCTATATAAATATATATAATATATATTAATTAATAATTCTATGGTATTATTCCCTCGTAGACGCTGGGGTTAGTCCTTAAAGGTAGACGCCTCGGCGTTCCGCAATTTAAAGTCGCAATCCGTGTTCAGACATTGCGAATAGTAGCGGACACATAAATGAGAGCAATTATGAGCACTGATAAATTTCTGCCTTGAAAAAGAATCGATTAACTATATAAAATATTGGACATTACCATTATTAGATACCAAAAATACCACCAACATGATAACTTATTCCCAAACACACCATCACCAGTAATCATAGTAAAAGTTATACAACACTCCTAATACAAAATATATGTCAGTATGACTTGAGGGTAAGTTGGGTACATAAATAAATAAATATTTACTTCTCTCAGTATCCGAATAAAAGCATATTTTAATTGAACTTGCTGACTTGCTGTCCTGATTATTGAGTTACATTCATAGCGAAAATTAATACAGAGAATATTGTTATAAAAATTAAACAAAAAAAAAAGTTTTTTTACAAATTATATTAAAATAAGGTATAAAAAAATATTATTATAATCAAAGTCACAGCATGAGACATTGTTCAACAGATAAAAATAATAGAAGTATTAAATAAATATATAAGTATAACTATAAATTAATTTATATTTCTAATTGAAAAGAATGTTCTCCAAATATAATGAGTATTTGGTGTAGATATTAGTTTAGGAAATTGTTAAATGACGATTATATGATCCAAATTTTGTCACTTTAAGAAGAACGAAGAGTTACCCTATCGCTAGGAGAGAACGTTAAGCGTTGGCCAAATTGTCGATTTTTTTATTTTTTTTTAACTAAAATGATATCCCTAAGGGTAACTAGTAAAGCCATGGACCGGGGGACGACGGGGGGGACTCTCGTCCCCTCTTGTCCCTCCGTCGGTCGAACTCCCTGAAAAGGAAAGTAAAAGTATAAAATTAACATATTAATCTCGACACTAATAAAAAAACAATATTTGGAAACTCTTGCTCTTGGTGAGTACTAAATGTGCCAAAAATGAAGTTGCATGAGAGTACGCTGCAGCCCGCCAAGATTATAATATATTTATGTGTTATTAATAAATAGTTAGAATAAAATAATTTTTTTTAAGTTTCACTCGTGGGGAAATTGCTTTGCTGAATCAAAAAATGTTATTTTAATCATTTATACACTTATCTTGTACGCTTTTCTTCATTTAAGTGTAAAGTGTTTTTTAAAGGTTTAAATTGCATAACTGCTTTTCGTGAAGGCTCGGCCGTGGTAATCTATACATCACATTTAAAATATTCAGGACAATTCCCGCAATAGATGAACATAACCAAAAAAAAAAGAATATGTGGAAATTTAGAGTAGAATGCAGATGATATTGGTAATAGTGCACCTTAGTTTTAACACGGTTGGGCATCTTTGTATCTTAGGCAGCAAACAGAAAAATCGTATTTTTTGCATTCAGTTTTTTATAAGTTTTTGCTAGACTATACAAAAACTTAATGGCTTTAACTGCATGTAATAGAAAGTTTGAAAAACCAACAATTTTAATCTGTATTTTCATAGCTTCTTTGAGTAGAAATACACTACGATTATCGTGCATATTTTTGTATAGACCTCTTTGAAGTTATTAGAGTCTCAATAAGATATTAATTCTATATATATAACGTTCTGTTGAGCACTCACTCTTTAAATTTCTCTTTCTAATTATTATTGAGAGATGACTGCTTTACCGATTGAAGAGATACTAATCGCACACTAAAGAGTAAAGTTGTAATTAAAATGATATTATTATGTCAACTTCGAACACAGTTCACTTAAATAATATTATTTGGTACCAAATCCCAATCATTTACTACAGCATTTTTTTCATCCTCATTTCAGTAATCAGACACTGAAATATAACAATGCTTCCAGCTAACACATCATTCGTTGAGATAGTACTGCCTCTCATTTCCAAATCTCAAAGTATTTATTAATAATATGTATATTATATCTTTCTTTTGAGGTAGACTGGCATGTCAATTCATTCACCACCAACTCATGTTGATGAGATATATGTCAAACAATGTTTGTCGGACTTCACTTATCTGTCAGTTAGAAAATCCTTGAACATATATTCATTAATCAGCATTCACTCTCACATATTGAATTTTTCACAAGTGTGCAAGAGTATAACCGGAGTGTGTGGTAAATTTGATCACTTATGCCTCATAACTAATAATAAATTTCAACAGTCTGTAATATTTAAGATTTCCTCCGTTTACATGACGTTCGCCATTCTCGTATATTATTCCTCAACAAAGAAAAATATTTAGCCAAATTCCGTGTGAAATGTTAACTTTTAAGAATACTAGCTTTGAAACATTCGATATTCTACACTTCTTGATCTAAAGTCATGTGAATAGTGAATTGTAGAAGGTATTGGTCTGGAAGCAAATACATAAACTCGTCACTATGATATAATATTCAAATATGGCAGTTCTTAAGCCCTTCTGGATGACCGCCATCATTGTCAAAGTATTAACAACCCATTAAATGGCATTCCTTTATTTCAAAGTAAATCCTGTAATTTTAAACTAAAAAATACTTCTTTAAAAGCAAGATAACTCTTTTAAATATAAATCAATCTGTAAAAGAAAAGTCTTTTATTGGTATCTGAGAATAGTGTAATTAGCAGAGTGCAAATTTATGATTTTTGGTCCCTATATTTTCCTAATCACAAACAAGAAGTAGGTAACTTTAGCTGCTTATGAAGGGAAGCCGAGGAGCTTTAATTATAAAGTTGTGAGATCCAGCTGCCATTGCAGCAAAATAATATTGTCACGGCGATCTCCTTTGCTTGTCTATTAGATAAGCCTGGGCTCCGCCTTGTGCTCTATTGTGTGAGAATTGATATCCGCCGGATACAGATAGTTCAAACTCTGGTTGGATAGACGGATACCGGATAGGTTGGGATAATCGGCCCATCCTAATATAGTAATATTATATAATTAATAATAATATTTATAATTAATTTAATATATATATATATATAATATTATATAATAATTTAATATATATATATATATAATAGGTATTATAATATAGTTATATCAATATAAAATGATTTTCTACAGAAATTGTATTATATAATTTAATTTTTATAAATTAATATGTTTAAGCATTTGCCACTCGTTTTGCAAAATAAAAAAAAATGGGGTTTTTTAATAAAACGGGTGGGCCGGGCAATTAAAAAAAGAACTGTTTTTTTGCACCCTTGTATGATTGCTATATGGATGTTGTATTTTTTGAGGAATGGTTGTTTCTGATTGTTTATTGGATGTAGGGCCCATTAGAATTTAATTTGTATTATTACGTTTAGGGGTTAGTTTTGGGAGGGTGTTTATGAATACAGTAGTGGGTGGTTGCAATTGCTCAAGAGCGCCTGAGCTATT
>JABUQX010019679.1:5000-46601 GCA_015478945.1 Trachelipus rathkii
AGCGTCGCATACCTAACATACCCTTAATGACCGCCCCTGAATAACTATATATATAATATATATATATATATATATTATATATATATATATATATATATCTAATATATATATATATATTATATATATAAATTTTATATATATATATATATATATATATATATATATATATATATATATATATATATATATATATATATATTATGGAGGCACGAATTACAGCTTCCGAAGCGACGAGATTACCCTTCATTAGACTATATGTCACTCTAGTCCCCAAAGTTTCACCCCTCTATAGTGCTCACAGATCTTCTTAAATTGAAGTAGACTTTTCTTTATCAAACACAATAAAACACTATTACAGATAACACCTATCTTATAAAAAATAGAAATGGGAACTCACGATTAGTCTCCGAGAAGTCTAGAGAGACGGCTTCTAAAAATAACCCCTCTCATCTCTACTTGGGATTTGACGTCCTCTTCATTGAGTTTCCGGCCTGTTCTGATGGACGGTATTTTTTGTTCATAAATTTCTGCAACTTACATTTAAAAATCTTATTTACACTTTGCTGAACATAAGCTCTCCTTCTCTAAACCTCATATCTTATTCTTAGTCGAAACTCAGGTGTTTAAGCGTTCTGACATGACAGCAACCCTGCTCTGCTGAATCTGTATATGAGTCTCCTAACTCAATCGACTTTCCTAATTTCTTCGACTACTTGAACTCTAAATTAGAACATATCCTCTTCTCTTTACATCTCTATGAAATCATCATTCTTGGTGATTTCAACGTTTACCTGACCCAATGACTTTCCTCTTATTCTCAAGACAGCTCGTAAACTTACCTGCCACTTTTCTCTTCAGAATGATTTTGAGCAGTTAATTTAGTGCAGATCTCTTATCCTCGTATCCTTGTTTATCTTTCTCTCTAGAATAATTTTGAGCAATTAGTGCAGATCTCTTATCCTCGTATCCTTGTTCATCTTTGTGATGAATCCAACATTCTAGACCTTTAATCCTTCGATCACTTTCCAATCTAATATGTTTATATCTCCAAGTCTTTTCTTGCATGGAGGCGTCCATTCCATATTCTTTCCCTTCAACTAAACCTAATAACAAATCTTGGTTTAACTCTGCTTCTTCTTCTCGTGCTATTCGTCATATTTCGACAATTTCCATTTTCTTCAAATTTCTTTAAAAAAAAAAAAAAATTAATTGAAAAAGTGAAATATTGAAAAAAAAAAATTCTTTCTACTTATCCAATCAACATCAAATTTTCGGAGGGTGTATAGTCGTGGAAGATACACCTTTTTATTTAGATAATTATTTTGTATACTCAAAAAAGTTTTTTTTCTTCAAATTTTCAAAAAATCCGAAATTACTGCATATCGAAAAAAAATTTATTTAAATAATAATGTTTATCTCCCCGACCGCATATTTTCTGAAAATTTTATCTTGATTAAATGACCAGAAAGAAAAAAAACATCGTAATTTTTTATTTTCAGAACCAAAAAAAGTTGTGTTTGAAATTTGACCATGGCTGGGATCCGAGGTCAAAACTCAATATTTCCCGTTATGCGTTCTCTAGGTAATACAATACAACCATCTTTGTATATTTCAAATTTGAAGTCATTTAGAAAAAAAATTGTAGGACTTGAATCGAAAAATGTCAAAAAAATACATTTTCAAAAATTGAAAAGGCAAAAGAAATCATTACAGATAAAAAAAAATCGAAATCAACGTTTTAGAGTCAGAAAAAGCTGCAGTTTGCTTCAAATTTGATAAAAATTCCATGAAAATCAAGAAAATTGTCCTAATTTCCAGTTTGGGGCTAAAACTGGACCAAAAATCGAACCCTTCCCCTTTTAGAAGGAAAATTTGGAAACATTTAATTTCTTTAAATCTTATCTCCGTTCTTATCTTATGACATTCGCAAGAAATATTCTACTGACGATCTTCTTTCCCTCCTCACAGATTTTTGGTCATCAGCACTTCGGCAAGAGATCTTCTTTCCCTTCTCTCAGATTATTGGTCCTCAGCACTTCGGCAAGAGAGAGAGAGAGAGAGAGAGAGAGAGAGAGAGAGAGAGAGAGAGAGAGAGAGAAAGAGAGAAAGAGAGAAGAGAGAAGAAGGGAGAGAGAGAGAGAGAGAGAGAGAGAGAGAGAGAGAGACTTAGAGAGATAGAGAGAAGAAGAGAGAGAGATACGAGAGAAGAGAAGAAGAGAGAGACGTGGAGAGAGAGAGGACGAGAGAGAGAGAGATGTAGAGAGAGAGAAGAGAGAAGAGAGAGAGAGGTGAGAGAGAGAGGGAAGAGAGGGAGAGAGGTGAGGGGGAGAAGGGGGGGAGAGAGAGAGAGAGGAAGAGAGAGAGAGATGAGAGAGAGAGAGAGAGAGAAGTGATTAGAGATGAATTGAGAGATGATTGATAAAGTCATATGAAATGAGGAGAAATAGAGAAGAGAGAGAAGAGAGAGAGAAGAGAAAGAAGAGAGGAGAGAGAGAGAGACGGACGACACCTCAATGATACAGAGAGAGAGAGAGACGAGATCGAGCAGAGAGAGAGAGAGAGAGAGAGAGAGAGAGAGAGAGAGAGAGAGAGAGAGAGAGAGAGAGAGAGAGAGAGAGGAGAGAGAGAGAGAGAGAGAGGGAGAAGAGAGGGAAGAGAGGGAGCAGAGAGATGATCAAGAGAGAGAGAGAGAGAGAGAGAGACGATGAGAGAGAGAGAGAGAAGAGAGAAGAGAGAGAGAGAGAGACATGAAAGTTAGAGAACGAGGCTCCAGATCCGATTCGAGAGAGAGAGAGAGAGGAGAGAGAGAGAGAGAGAGAGAGAGAGAGGAGAAGAGCATCTGAACTGATTGATGCAGTGAGTTTGAAAGTGTTTATGTCATATAAAATGAGGAAAATAGAATTAAGAGTGTTGGCAGACCTTCCCTGAGGTGTATATGTAACTTGTAAGAATGAGAATAGCGGTTGCATCTCGGGTTTGATAGCTGAATAGAGAAAGGATGAGACTGCGTGTGTAGATTGACGAGTCGCAATAGCTCTCCTTCCTCATGGGAGGATTTATGCGACTGGGAATTCGAAAGAGAAGCATCTGTTGTTTAACGAATGTAAATGGAGGATTGAAGAGAGTCAGTGAGAGTAGGAGAGTTAATAAGACGAAAAGCCACAGACTCCACCCTATCAAGAAAGCTGGGTGAATGGGACAACCCCAGATATACGATGAATATACTTCATATACAGAGCAAGCAATTGTGGTTTGTGACGATATTTCGAAGAATTTTCAAAACATCTCCTAACCTTTCGGATGTTTATCTATCATGAGAGAAATAATTTGACATGTCGAAGAAAAAATATCAAGGAAAGGAAGCAAAAAGAACGTTAAGAAAAGGGTAAGGCTTGAGATGTGTGTTTTCAGAGATGTTTTAGTTGCGTTGAAGATTTTGATGAGTAGATATTTGTTGGAACTGATTTTTTAAGGCATTGAAAGCGACCATGTCTTCCCTGTCCTAACTAGAAATATTAACAAGATAGGAGGCCAGTTGCTGCAATGATGTCCTCCTAGCAGTATCTCTTTGAAGTTGAATGGAATGGTTTTCAAAGTGAAATGATTAATGAAGGGTCGAATCGTCAGCGTAAGAATGGAGAAGTGATCAAGTGACGAAGAGAAATCATAGATGAAAAGTAGAAAAATAGTTGGGGATAGGTCAGAACCGTGAGGAATACCACTATTAGAGGTGTAGCGGATGTTGATTTTTCACTATCCGCGGATGCGGATAGTTAAAATCACTATCCACGGATTGCGGATAGATAAAGTTTTTAGGGTTTTAGCCACAGTTACTTTATATATATATTATATAATAAGTATATATATATATTTTTTTGTTTTATACATATATATATATATATATATATATATATATATATATATATATATATATATATATATATATATATATATATATATATATATATATATGATATAATATATATATTATATATATATACCTGTACTACCAGAGTGCAGGACGCTTGGACCCAACTCTTTTGCACCCCACCAACCTCCACCCATTTGGAAAAAAGGTTGAATGCTTGAAATTGATAATTCTCAAATTATGCTTCAAGAAACAAAAGTTTCTGAGCCCTTTCAGGGCAGAATTTGCTTCTCATTCCTAGTCGTAAATGCAGATCTGCACCACTGGCAAAACGCTCACTAAGCTTACATTTGCTGAGGAATGCTAAGAATTTCCTTGGGGGACTTCTGCAAAGATGTAGAAAACTTTCACAATTAATCACGCATACCCAAACCAGTGGATTCTTTATTGTGATTTCAAGGCTTTTTCGCTTTTGATTATTCTTCGACCAATGATAGTGTCTTTTGATTTGACACATCTGAACAAAGCTCTTCATTGATGCTAGAAGGCAAAAAAACATTCATGGATTCAGGAATTATATTGCTTGCTAACAGATGGTAATTGTGTGTCTTTCTGTGCTTTTGCTTTTTATTGACTGGTGATATTGCTGCCTTTAGCAGCAATTCATCACATAGGCATCCTAAACTAATTTTAACCCTTTGTAAAAGACGTGGTTCAAGAAATTTGGTTTTGCAGCCAGAATTTAGAAAAGTTGCTATTGCACATGCGTTATCGTTTTGCAGAGTTTGAAATCTATTATCTATCTCTAGCATGAGTGTTTCTGTCATTTTGAAAGTCCTTTACTTTTAATATATATATATATATATATATATATATATATTATATATAATATATATATATATATATATATTTATATATATATATATATATATATATATATATATATATATAGATAATATATTATATATATATCATAATTCATAGATGAATACTATCCGCAAAAAATTAATGCGGATGCGGATAGAGAAAAATGATGCGGATGCGGTTGCGAATATCCGCTACACCTCTAACCACTATTGATAGATTTACAGAATGAAGAATGACCGTCTACAGCTGCTGTTATAGAGCGACCGGAAAGAAATCAGAAAATTAGAGGAGATGAGATGTTTCAAATTTTTCCTGATAAGGATTGATTCAAAAACTTTAGAAAGAACATAAGTTAAAACAATAGTACGATAGTTAGAGGGTTAAGAGGGTTCCCCCGTTTTCGGCATAGGGTGAATGAGTGCACGTTCTCAGCAAAATCAAAAGACAGTGACGAAATAATTTTCAAGGCAAGGTGTAAGCTCAGAAGCACAAGTTTTAAGAACCACAGGAGGGATAACATCAAGCTGTATTTAAGCTAAGTGCGAAGAAATAACATCTTTAGAAGAAATTACAATGTTTGGCATAATTGAACAACTCCGGAATCATCAATAATGAAATTAGAGTCAAAGATTTGAGGAAAGCAGAGGCCCAATAGTCAGAGAAGGGAAAGAAGATCATCAATCTAGCATTCTTTGAAGAAACCATACTAGCAATCAGAGATAAGATTAGGATATTCAAGATGTTTCTAAATATTCCTTTTTAGGATAGATTCAAAGACTTTAGAGGGAAAAAAGATTAAAGCGATAGGACGATAGTTGGATGGTTGACTGGGGTCCCCCTTCTCAAGCACCTGTAGGCTGAAGTAGTTCAGGCTTCCAGCAGGAGGGAAAGGTTGAAGTTGATATGCAGATACAAAACTATTTACCTTGGAAGGGTCCAAGCTCAGAAGCATAAATTTTGAGAACCATAGGTGGGATACCATCAGGACCATCCACCTTCTTAATGTTGTTCAGAAGAGCAGAAACAACATCTTAATGAGTTAGCGATAGGCAGAGAGAAGGAATAGCTCCGAAATCATCCAAAATAGAATTAGAGACAAAAGCTTGAGTAAACAGTTCAGCTTTAGCAGAAGTGAAGAGAATAGTATTACCATTAGAGATACAAGAGAAGGGAGACAAGGAGAACCAAAGTTAGAGTTGACATTTTACAAAGGCAAAATGGCGAGAGTGCGAGGTAGAGGAACCAGAATGATTGTTCCATTTTCTATGAAGATTAGTTTTTAGTGTTTCGAAGGCTTGATCCTCCGTTATTCAAGGAAGAAATTTAAGAAGCTTGAGTTTCAGAGCTTGAAGACAACGGAAATTTCATAAGTCAGCTTCTCTGCGGCAAATTGCACAAGAACAATAAGGGTTAAACCAAGGTTTATCAGTTTTAGTTCAAGGGTAAGAGAATGAAATGTATGCCCCACACACACACACACACATAATATATATATATATATATATATTTATATATATATATCTACAAGTATATATATATATATAATAATACTATATATATATATCCTATATTGTTGCTTTATATATATATTTAATATTATATATATATATATATTATATAAGTCATATACATATATTAAATTTTTTCTTTAAAATATTGGTTACAAAATTAACCGCCCACTTCACTGGCTCATATACGTTAACAGGTTACAGAAAGGACCAGAACGCTGCGTAACTTTAATAGGTAATTAACATAACATCCAGGACACAGTATACAGCGTTGTAATAGTGTGGGGTGTATAGAGTCCTCCATCGCTATAATTAAGGTTAAATGACAAGCACGTAACTCCAGCTTTAGAGATTTGGGGAAGGTTGTGGCGGGGGAATGTTGAGTACGTGGTACATTCAGGTGCGAATTTAACTGCTATTACCATGGAAAGGATTGCCGCGTCTACAGACACTTGCATGACCGTAGAGATTACCCACCTCCGTGCCGAGAGTTACGGGATACCGTGAACTCGGTCGACGGTTTGATGTTGGCGCAAACAAACAGTGCGCGCGGTTCGTTTGCAGATTGGTACCATGACAGGCCCAGGAGCAAGCAAGTGTGGCGGGCCAGGGGAAGGCTTGTAGCCAGGAGTAGTGTTGAAGACCGTTTTCTGCGTATGTGGGCCGTAAGAGACAGCCATACATAGGACCACGACACACCAGAGAGCATCGACTGGCACGATTAACATTTGCCCGGAAACACCTACATTGACCGTCGGGCGATTGCGACGGAATGTACTGTTTTACGGGGATGAGTCCAGAGTCGGGTCTCTATATCTCCCTGATCGGCAATTCAGAGCTCGACGACCTAATAAAAGTACGTGCAATGTTTAATATGACCAGAGGTTATTGACAATTTGGAGGCTGGAATTTTATTGGTCTGGGGAGGCATTTCCTTAACGGGTCAACGGGTCGTACAGAGTTGCACGTCCTAGATGCGGTTCCCTAACCTCCGCACGGTACATCGCAGATATCCTTGAAACGTATGTCGTGTCATATACCCCCTGTATCGGCTGCTGATTCTTCCTAGTGCATGACAAAGCAAAATCACACAAGGCCAGATGTGTCACCGAATACCTAACGACGGTAAATCAGGATATTTGGATTGACCAAGCATACAGTTCCGACCTAAACCCATTGAACATTTGTGGAACATGTGAAAACTGTGGTGCGACCGCTGCAACCTACCTCCAAGAACTCTTCAGCCGCTGGGCGCAAGCGTGGGGTCGCATATGGGATGTTCAGATTTCCCGTGGAGAACATTCGGCACCTCATGAGAGCATGTCACAACGGTGAACAAGCCAACATCTATGCAGAAGTGGGCATACACGTTATTAAGTAACACCATCCCACACACAAAACTCTTTACCCGATAACGTCCCACAGTGGAGGAAAAGCATCAATCACATACAGGACCCATCCGCAAAGCCCCAGGGGGTTCCTGGGGCTCCAAAAACATCTTACCCACTATAGATGTGTTCCTGATGCTTACGTCATTTGCATAATAAAGTTTACACAGCGTTTTTCTAATCTTTTCTGTAACCTGTTAGCGTCATATGAGCCAGTTGTAGACGAGCCGCCACTGTATATAATATATATATATAATATATATATACATAATATAATATATAATATATTATTATATATATTATTATATTAATAATATATATATATATATACTATATATATATATATATAATTATTATCTATATATATATAGACCAGGTGTCTCAAAATAAATGTCTAACACTTTAAAAGACTATTCCAAAATACCTTTTGTTATTAACATAGAGACAAGTTTAAAGGCTTGAATCACAGAACATATATGTATTTAAAGAATCATGTTCGCAAATGTTCAAAATTATGACCGCAATTGTCCAGGACACAGCTGATAACGCGAACCAATGGAGGCGCAAACAACACGAAACAGTTCATTTGGAATGTCGCGACATTGTCTTTCGATTTCCAATTTCAATGCATTTATCGTTCTTGGTTTGAGCGATAAACTCTGTCCTTGAGGTATCCCCATAAAAAGAAGTCCATTGACGTGAGATCTGGGGAACGCGCAGGGTATTCAATACTACCCCTTCGTCCAATCCATGTGTTTGGAAATGCTGCATCGAGGTGAGCTGTTACATCGCGATGGTAGTGGGGAGCGTGCTCCAATCTTGCTGAAACTTAATCACGTCGTGTATCACCAAAACATTCTCGTCAATGTGTTGACCGACCGACTCCTGCAACAATGTTAGATACCTCTCCCCATCGACCGCTCCGTTAAAAAAAACGGTCCTATGATGCCCAATGCTGAAATCCCACACCACACAGTTACCCCTGGTAGGTTTAAATGGTGTTCATCTTTAACATGGGGATTTACAGGACCCAGTAGGTAAAATTAGGGCGATTTAATCGAGCCATTTAATTTAATGGTGGTCTCATCGCTTCAGACAATTTTGTGTGGGAAACCCTGCATCTTCTGCACATTTAGGCAGGTACCATTCACACATTGAAGTCCTTCCGGTCCGAATTCGTCTTCATGAGAGCATGAGTATGCCCTTACATTAGTTTCAGCAAGTGGTGAAATATTTTCGTTTCCCTTTCCAATTATAGGCCACATGACCTGGAAAATGACGTTTGAAAGTTCAGGAAGTCAACAAAAATAGGAAAGAATCAGATCTATAAAGAGGACACTAGGATATTCCGTGGTTGTATCAGAATTTGTTACTCCAGTAACATGCAGAGTCTTGTGAACACCTTTAAACCTGCAGTCTGAGAGTTTAAAACTAGAAGTGATGATAGTAGTTTATGAAGCTGTTTTAGAGTTGGGAGAATTGATTAGATAGAAAGCATTAGGGCCTATCTTTTCAAGAAGAGAAAACTGCCGTCGAGGTGAGTCGGAACCATCAACCCACTGTTACAGATTTGTGACGCATATCCTTTACAAGGAACTAAACACGATGCTACTATACACAAAGAAGCAGCTGGGATGGTTAAAAGATCGTAAGTCACCTCTTGAAACCAACCCAACCTCATGTAGTTTATTGACAGTTGAGAGGGAAATATTTGTGGCTTCTTCAAAGAAGATCACAATACAAAGAAAATTATAGTAATACCTCCGGCATATATCTCGTTCTAACTTCCATTCCAACATATATCCTAAAATATGGTTTAATATTATGAACGCTTTGTTTCCATGCTCAAACTCACCAGATCAAACAGCATAACTTCACACAAATATGACCAGAACTGTCCGTCCACTTCACAAATCTTTATACCACCCTACGCTCATTATCAGTAACGTTAATACTTTTTATACCCCTCGTTAGACAGGCCACCCTGCCAAATCTCCTCTTACCAATCCGGCTACAAACCCTCTCAGATCACCGCACAAAACCAAAGTCAAGGTACGCATAAAATAGGTTAGATGGGTACCCAGCTCCTACTCTCCTTTTATTCTCCATCAATTCTGGACACCATCTCCTGCTACCCAACCTCTAATTCTTTTCATAACCCCATCCATATACAAATTGAATAACCAAGGAGACATAAACACATCCCTGCCTCATTCATCTATATATATTATATATATAGTATACTGCCATATATACTATATATAATATATATATATATATATATATATATATTATATATATATATATATATATATATATATATATATATATATATATATATTATTATATATAAATATATATATATATATATATTATATATATATATATATATATATAAAGGATGGACCCATATCAAATTTTTTACCGACACCGATACCAAATTTTTCAGTTTGACTGACGCATGCCGAGTACTGATCAACAAAAACTATTAATACCGTTTCCGATACCAAAAAAACTGATACCTCGAAATTACTGATCCCGATACTAATTATATTACATAAAATATTTCCATCACTAATTTTTGAAAAATCAATTAAGAAATAAGTAAGAATCGGGTTAACAGCTGTTAGATATCATTAAAATGTCTGGAAAGAACTTCAACCTTCGCAGATGCGGAAACGAATCTTCAGCATTTTATATTAAATTCCTGGTCTTTATTAATCCTAGCGCCTCTCGCTGATTTCAATGAAGCCTGCTGAAATTGTCAGAAATATGCTGTAATCAGGATGGAAAAAAAACGTTTTATTTTATTTAAAAAAAAAAAAAAAAAACTTTAAAAGCTATATTTAAATTTTATTTTATGTAGAATTTACATCACTTATATTATTGTCCCTATTAGTTTTTCAGCATATATATACAGGGTGTCTCAAAAAAATGTACTAACACATTGACTTGTTTTTGTTTTTTCAGGTGTAATTACTGTAACAGAATGGCAGATCAACTTAGCTTTGAAGAGAGAAAGTTTGTCCTTAAATGCTATTGGACCACTGGAAACTTCACGGAAGTGCAAAGACGGTTGAGAAGGGAGTTCGATAAATCGCCACCAACGCACCGGACCATTGCCCGCATCAGAAAGAAATTTGAAGCAGATGGAACCGTTCACAACATCAACAAGAAACGTTCCGGACGACCACGGACATCCACAAACCCTGCAAAGGAAGAGCAGGTACAGGAAACCCTCATCCGATCCCCACAGAAATCTCTACGACGCAAACGGCTCGGGAGACACACCACATCTCA
Organism: Trachelipus rathkii; assembly: GCA_015478945.1. Lineage (NCBI taxonomy): Eukaryota > Metazoa > Arthropoda > Malacostraca > Isopoda > Trachelipodidae > Trachelipus > Trachelipus rathkii. Next base: position 15,932 of record JABUQX010019679.1, read on the forward strand.
ATAAAGATACGGGTCCCATCGTATCGTTGGAAGGTCTACGCTGGGAAATACTACATACCAAGACTACTCCATTGCTCACTACAATGAAGACGATTCGCGAACCCGGAGACTTCAATGTCACGCTGTTGAATGGTACTGTCTAATGTGCAGAAAGATGCAAGGGTTTCCACACAAAATTGTCAGGAGCGATGAGGCCACCTTTAAATTAAATTAAATGGCCCGATTAATCGCCATAATTGTATCTACTGGGGTCCTGTAAATCCCCATGTTAAAGCTGACCCACCAGTAAACCTACCAGGGGTAACTTGTGGTGGATTTGTCACAAGCAGCAGTGAGGACCCGGTGGGACCGAGGCGAGAAATAACGCGATGCCTAAATAATATAGGATCCTGCTAGAAAGGAGAAGCAGGAGGAGATGTTAATTTGGAAGGAAGTCCCTTCCAATAAAACTTCTTTAATCAGAAAATCTGTTTTTTTTTTTTTCTCTTTTTGTCGACTGGACAATGGTTGAGCCTCACCAGTTTGACTTTAATCAAAATCTGTACAAATAACTTAGATAGGGAATTTAGATAGATAGTAGAGATAGATAGAAATAGATAGATATAGATTAGGATAGATAGATAGATAGATAAGATAGATAGATAGAAATAACCTTCTCCTCGGTGTTTAGAAATGGACATGTCGGTCATTTAAGATATGCTATTACGGGCTTGCTTGGCTTCTGTTAGGATGCTTTCTCTCTGCAAAGGTTTATCATTCCGTCCATTCTTGAATTGAATAATATTCTGGCGGGCGCTTCCTCTATCTCCCCTTACCTCATATGTAACGACCACCGTAGGCAGGCGTCCGCTTCGCCGCCGTCTCGAGACTACATAATTACTCCTACCGCCGAAACTATGGTAAACAATTAGCCAAGAGCGGGGCGCTGAGATAGCAACGGTATGTTAAGACATAAGATAGTAATGTGTCGCTGAAAGTCATGGAAATTTTCTTTAAAATTTTCCAAAACATATTATGTAAAATAAGAAAGATATTGAACTCCATTTGAATAATATAGAATCTGTGTACGCAATATTTTTTTTTCCTTTTACTTGTAATTTAATTGGGATATTGAGGAAGATGTGTGGGAGAATGTAATTTGATTAAGCATGTAATTGATAAAATGCGTGGAAAGAAAAGAAGATTCTTGCGGGCAGGGGTGAAGATATCAGGGCGAGAAATGACATTTTCCATAAATTCACTTTCGTATCCTGTTCATTTCGTATTTTTAGTTCACTTGCATTACCTATTATTCATTGTGTAAACTGTCCGTAGAGGTGTTCCAAGTTCATCCTTCCGATTGGAGGTGATTGGTATATGGATGTGTTTTTACGTTAGTGACTAATACTGTTTATTATTTTTAGGTTTTTTTTTTCTTTTGGAATTTATTTTGTGAGAGGTTTTTTTTTTTTTTTTTTTTTTTTTTTTTTTTTTTTTTTTTTTTTTTTTTTTTATTTTTTTTTTTTTTTTGTTATTATTTTATTTTTATTTTGGTTTGACAAATTGATGTGTTTTTTAAACATTTTAAGTTTTTTTTGAAGTTTTTTTATTTAAAACATTATTTTATTTATATTAAAAGTAACTTTCAAACAAAAAAAAAAAAACTAACTTTAACGTCCAATTGTCGGTGGACGTTCCAAACTGAACCACGTTTTATACTGTATGGCGGTTACTGGTTGAAGTAATAGACCTGATATGTTCCAAACGGCATTTACTTGTAAAGTGATTTTGTAAAAAAGAACTATTATCTATCTAACTGGAGACACACAACCATAGCCAGTCTTCCCATTTTCAAGAGAGGTAGGCAAAAGGTATGCCGTACCAATGGGGAGGATTTGATACGCCGGAATCATTTCGGAAAAAACTTTCACGTTACGGTGTTATAATAAGGCGGATATATGAAACTCGTGTCCCCATGGACATTCTGTGATGCAACTGAAAAATATATTTGCCATTCCAATTCAACTGATAATCTTCTTCATACTCACCGATGTAAGTGACCCTGAGTGTTCTTATTTTAATAACCAACCAAACAGTTTTAATTAATCAGTTCACTTTTTGCATTAAAGTATTATTGTTACCAAGATCTGAAAAATAAACTTTGGGCAATAAAGGGTGGGACGATAAAAAATGTCTTTTAAACTCGTGTTGCCAGATTTATTAGGAGGAAACAATTTAAAATTAATGTTTCCAGAAGTTGCGGTAGCTTCCAGGTTAGCTTATCAAATTTTTAAATGGGGCAGAAAAAATTGTCAAATATGTTATTAACCATGGGCGTGATCGAGTATTCGCGAATGATATAAAAGGACTGATGTGCCAGTTGTTAATGATTTTGTTTGTTTCTTTCTGATGAATCTTTGAATGAACATTCAAAAAGGACAAATGGACATATTTGTAAAGTTTTTTGATTCAATAGAAGTAGGGTGCGTACTGAATATTTCAATAGTGTTTTTTTTTTGGGTAGAGCCACAGCAAAAAGACCTAGACACTTCATTGCAGGAATTAAACCATTACTGCGTAAGACATTTTCCAGTTTTCAATGGCGACGATCCCAATAGCAATTTCGAGTTTTATTTAAAAATTTGGGATGAAAATGATCAAAGAAGAAAATCCAGAGGGAAATATCTATTAATATTGGTTTTGTTAGTGTGAATATCATGTTATTCCATGGAAGCAATAAAAGCCTGAAGTTACAGACGAGCAAAGTGGGAAGTGGATAGCTTTTTGCGAGATGTTTATTACATTTTCAATGATTTTTCATGAGTAGATGGTACAATTTCTGATTAAGTAATTTTCAATATTTTAATGTAGTGAAGCTGAATAAGTAGGCTTTGCAATAAATTGTTGTAATTAATAGTATACTTTTATTACACCAAAAATTAATATCAGCATGAACATGCTAAGTCAGGTGAAAGCTTTGCAGGAATTGGCCGAGTAGGATAGACGCCAGGGAAAATCAGGAAATTCAAATTGAAAATTTCTCCATACGATACGTGTGCTTAACTAATGAGTAGGTAAGCTGATTAATGATTCACCTTTCTAAAGCCATGGCTGGGAGTCATACAGTATTTTGTTATCTATGTAAAGATTCTCTCTAAGATATTAAGTAACTTTATTCCAAAACTTTATACCACCAGAGGATGTATACATTAAGTTTTCATATAATTCCCATGAATCTCTATTCTTTACTTCTTCTTTTTGATTCTCAGGTGAATTGATAAACATTTTGAAAGTAAACCCTGAATCATATCCCCTCTAAGATAATCTTTCTAAAAAAAAAGCATCCAGTTTTTTTTAGCCTATCCTTGTAAATCTTGTTTTAAATTCCAAAAATCATTATTGCCTTTAGCCTTACTACTGGCAGCATATTAATATCTTTCCTTAGATAATGGTTGTTTCCATGGAGCAGTGTTGGTAATTCCTATAAAGAGGATAATGATTATGCCTCTTATGATTGAGGATATGATTTGAAAAAATTTAAGAATGATATTTCTTTCCAGGATGGCAATTATTATGTCAAACTTCCTTGGATAGAAGAAAAAATTAAAAATGTTGCTTCAAATTTTGATATTTCTTTGAGAGTATTAAATAGAGTCTATTCTTCTCTTAAGCAAAAAGGACTTGTAGAAGTTATAATAATATTTTTTCTCAATATTTGCAAGATAATATAATTGAAATTGTATAAATATTCCTAAATTAGAGAAGTTGACTTCTAGTAGTTTAATACCTCACAGACATATAATAAGAAGTGAGTGAGCAGATCCTACAACTAAGGATAAGACCTGTCCCTTAATTGCTCTTGTAACAATATCTAAAGATCAGCCTTCCTTGAATCGTGCTTTCTTATGCTGTTTATCCCCGCACTCCTTTACACTCGAACTCACCTTTTAAAAATTACTTTTCTAGTATTTACGAACTAATAATTATGTTGTCCTTAGTGACATTAAACAAGCCCTTTTGTCTATCAAATAAGAAGAATATGACAAAAACAAATTCTGTTTGTCTGTAGCAAAATCAGAATGATGAATAAATCTCTTTCAGGTTTAAAACTTTACTGTTCGGTTATATCAGCGTCCCTTTCATTCTCCCATTATATTAATGAACACATCATGTAGAAAAGTTTCCCTGATGAATAAAGCTGTAGGGATAATCTTGTCTTCTAATTTTTTGTAGACAACCTGATTTTTACAGGGCAATAATTGCAAAGAATTGGAAAAGTTGTACCCCAATCTAACTTTTTGAAAAGAATGAACCAGGGTTGGGTTTTCGAACTTCGCGTCTTGGGAATAGTAAATTGTGAGCAGTTGTTGTGAGGTATGAGAATGGATGGTATTGTTATGGTGGAGCATGAAAATGAGTATGAAAAAGGTGCTTGGGTATAATATGCAATTAAGAAAGATTCCCTTGCATTGTCGTCAGTAAAGTATAGGACTCGTGTAGTACAAGAGCGACAGAACTTCTGAAACTTTCCAAGTTTTTGCATCTTTAAGGATTCAATACCTATTACCGTAAAGGGAGATTTGTTAATCGAAAGTGTATTGGGAAGCTAAAAAAAGAAATGGGATGAAGAATTACTGGGGAAATGTTGACCTGAATGGGGTAAACTGAAGGAGAGTTTTAAATGAATTTGAGTAAGAATTGAGTTTCCACGTCAAGTTGTGAATGAAAGTGAATCCTATGGTCTGAGTATATTTTGTGACAGTTCTGCTAAATGTTATGGGTTTGTTGCATATGGTTCAGGTGAAGGAAAAAATAACCTTTTGCTCTTGCCAAGGCAAAAGATAACCACCCATGGTTAAAAAGACTAAGTATTCCACCTTACGAATTAGGGAATCCTTTTGGTTTAAAATGCTTCCACTATTTTAGACTCTATTTGAACATCATTTTGAATAATAAATATACGGTGTGGAACTCACAAGTAAGTTCTTAATTGGCCTTTTGACAGGTGAAACCAGTAAGGCGTTAAGTATGTTAATAACAGGTTAAAAGATGTTATTACTTTGTGTGATGACATCAGAAAGTAAATATAAACTAAAATATTTTTTATCTATGTGCAAACGTGCTTCAAAACACCGCAGACCTTTTGACCAGGGGGTTTAACTTTGTAAACAATTGTGCAAAATTTAAATATGTGGAAACATGGTCCAGAGGGCTTTGAAGGATCTGGAAGGTGGCACAAGAATTTCCATATGCTTTCCATTTCTCTCGAGAATTAGTAATTTTGCCTACATTAAATTTAATACTATGGTCATTAATAATAAACAAATAATATTGCTGAAATATTGGAATAATATATTTAGTAAATTTATTTAAGTAATAAATATAACTAGTTATTTGTTTATGTTTCTAAGCAAAATTACTAAGGGAAGACCCTTGCAAAAAGCTCTTAAATATTGGATCAAAAAAGTACAAAACTCTTTCAATATACTAAAGAAAATGTGCAATTTTTATAAATCGATCAAAAGGTGCATGAGCCGTAGCTAGGGTTAGGAGTAGTTAGAATTTATTTTTGGAATGTGTTGAGGTGACATTCTTGTAAGATCAAAGGGTAGAGTAAGTAGTCTAAGTGGTACAGTACTGGTGGTTAAGTAGATAATCAAAAATCCTAATCCTTTTGTCAAGATACACCGACTTTCACCACCTTTGATTAATTTTGGAGGCTCATCAAAAAAATGCAGCATTTGGGATTAGATAGTACATTAAATTATATTAGAAACCAAGGTTTCTGGATTCCCAAAGCTCGCATAGCAATAAAAAAAGGTCTTAAATCAGTGTATGTTATGCAAAAAAATCAATGTGCGTGCTTTTAAATATCCTAAGTGCACTGACATCCCTAAACATCATATGAATTTAGTAATGCCTTTTAAATTCACAGGCATTGACTTTACTGGTCATATATTTGTGACTAATGAGACTACAGGTAAACTGGACAAGATGTTTATCCTATTATTCACATGTCTTAATGTAAGATCAATTCATTTAGAACTAGTCCCTGACATGGGTGTGACAAATTTTTTACTAGCTTTTCAAAGGTTTTGTAATCTATATACCATTCCAGAGTTCCTTTACTCTGATAACGCTAGAACATTCGTGAAGGGGGCAGACATCTTGTCTAGGGCTCTGGGGTCCAATGAATTCAGGGATGAACTCAAAATTAACAATATTAAGCATATTCGTATTCCCAATTATTCAGCTTGGTGGGGGTCTTTTTATGAGCGTCAAATACGGACTTTGAAAGTTTGTATGTATAAAGTTATTGGTAGGAAGAGGTTAAATTATTTCGAACTTTTAACAACTTTGTCTTTTATAAAAAATGCTATTAACAGCAGGCCTCTCACATATAGATCAGAAGCTAGTGATCTTGAAACCATAACTCCTAACTCATTCATTCGTTTGAATTGTAATACTTCTCTTATTTTAAAGGATGCAAATGAAGAAGTCTGGAAGGAACCTGACAGGGGTTCTTTAGAAAGCACTCTTGATACTCAAGAGCAATTATTTAATCAGTTTAAACAACTATGGTATGAAGCTTACCTATTAGATCTAAGGGAAGCTATGACTGATATATATCAAATCTCTTGGGAAAATAAAATCAAAGTAAATGATATAGTGCTAATAAAATCCATCTTAAAGCCTCGTCCCTTCTGGATGATGGGTAGAGTTATGGAAGTTGTAATTGGTTATGACAACAAAATAAGAACTGTTAAAGTTAAACAAAGTAATGGACAAATATTATACCATTCAATAAGTAATTTGTATCCATTAGAATTGTCCTTAATAATAGATAAAGTCTCTAATGATAAAGATAAATCAAATAATGGTGATAAAGCAGCTGATAACTCGGAGGCAGTAGTTGGTAACCTAAACGTCAAGCAGCCCTAAAGTGTGACAAGCTCATTACGTCCAAACGTTGAGCTCATTCAAAATACGTCTTGTAAGCCCAACGGCTACAAGTCTCTCTCTGGTGGAGATGTTAAATAATAATAGAATTCATATTTAATTGTTAAGAATAATTAATTTATATTAACTTTAATTATTTTAAAATAATTATAACTTAAATTTAGTAGAAACGTTATTCAATTGTTTCCCTGTAATATTTAACCAATTGAGCAAGGCGCATGTGTGTCGCGCAGCCTCCTTGATCATAATATTATAATAAAAAAAAGTTAGTACTTGTGACCATCGTTCGGAAAAAGTTGTTTTTGTTTATATGCAACTTTTAAATTGTTAAGCATATAACAGTGCAAGTTCTACTTAAATTAGACTATAATCCCAACCTAGTTTATGTTGGGAAATATTTATGTAATACTTTTCTCTAATTGAAATTCCTTAAGTTAAAAATAAAGAACAGTGCAATATCGTTCTGAAAGTCAAATTAATTTTTGAAACTACCATCATTAATTGCTCCTATCTTATGATTCAATGCAAAGGATCTCTGTAATTATAATTTATTATTTCGAGGTAGAGCCTGGCCAGGAACTGTTTTGGGTAATAAATTGGTAGGTCCTAAGCATATTAAAGTTGCCGTAATTTATTTATAGGTAAAACACGTTTTATATTTTCTTTAATGTATGTTAATCAGTTCAATTATGTTTAAATATATTTCCAAGAATAATAGTGTTCAATTTTGTGAGTTTTTTAAAAGTGTTTAAAGAAAGTTAACAAATATTATATATATATTATATATATATATTATATATATATATTATATATATATATATTATTATATTATATTATATATAAATTATATATATATATATATATATAAATATAATTATATATATATACAGGTAGCCATACAAAATTGTACCACACCTACATAGGCTACTTTTATATATATATATTATATATATATTTTATATATATATATAATATATATATAGATATATATATAAATATATATATAATATATTTATTATAATATAATATATTTATATATATTATATATATATAAGATATATTATATATATATTCAATAACTGCCTCTAAACAGATTTTATAAAAATCACAGCATAATGGGAAAAAATAGTAAATGAAGAATCAAAAAAAAATTATTTGTCGCTCTCTTAGGAAAAAAGTTACAAGCCTCTCAAAGTTGTTTAAAAATCCCATAGACTTTTCAATATTGGTCGATCATGGTTAGGTTCATTTCAGGCCCTCTAAGTCCAGGTTATGATAAGTTTTTGTTAGGTATACACAGAGAAAATCTATGTGAATTACACTTATTATAACCGGAACTAGGATGGCCCTAAAAGAGCACGAGGCCCACTGATTTTTATTATAAGAAAGTCTATGGGAAATATTTAAACTTTCAGAGGCTGTAACTTTTTTTCCTAAAGAGACTGCCGTATTTTCGTTTTCACTATTCTTCATTATTATTTTTTTAGAGTTATAATCCTTATTTTCTAAAAAAGAAAAAATTTTCGTTTTTTTTTTAATAAAATCATTAGGGTTTTTTACAACTTTGAGAGTTTGTAACTTTTTTTCTAAAGAGGACAAAGCAAATAATTTTTTTTATTTTCATTACTATTTTTTAGAGTCTATGCTGTGATTTTATAAAATCTGTTTAGAGGCAGTTATTGGAAATAATTACATATATATATATCACAGCCCAGTATGGGGCTATATATATTTATATATATATATCATATATAATATATATATATATATATATATAATATATAATATATATATATAATATAATAAGTATATTTATAACCGGCCTAATTAGGGGCTCGAGCCGACGGAACAGATGGGGGGACGTTTTCATACCCGTAGGGGAGGGGCGGAGGAACCCCGGACAACCCAAATACGCAAAGAGCGGGGGTTCTCGGAGACCTCCTCGGCGGGGGAAATAGTCCTACCCTGTCATTCCCGGAAGGCGCGAGAGACCCCGACTCCTGAACATGGGGGCGGTCTTACCCTTGGGGTAACGCGCATTAGTGTAAAAAGAAATTTTTTTTTTTAAAACTAATGGGTACTCCAAGGGTACGCCGCCCGATGGCAGAGTCGGTTCTCGCCTTCCGGGGAAGATCTAGGGTCAGGACTACTTCCCCCTCTCCGGGGAGGGTCTCCGAACCCCCGCTCTTTGCTATTTGGTGTCGGCGGGGTTCTCCCCTCCCTATCGGGTTGTAAAACGTCCCCCTCTGTTCCCCGTCGGGCTCGAGCCCCCTAATGGCCGTGGATATAATAATATACTATATATATATATATATATTATATATATATATATTATATATATAATTATATTATAAATAATATAATATATACTTATATATATATATATATATATATCATAAATATAAATATATATACTGGCTGTGAATAATATATATATATATATATATATAATATATATATATATATATATAAAATATATATATATAATATATATATATATATATATTATATAATACTATATATATATATATATATTCAATTTGAATTTTATTCATTTTTTCATAATTTTATTTTAATGTTGGATCAAATTATATATACGTAACTATATAAACAAATAATTGTCATTTTTGAAAATTATTTAATGGGTTTAAATGCCCAAGCCAGTGTCAATCTTACGTGTTCGAACAAACCATATTTTTAAAATATGGGTGACAACAATATCCGATAACTTACGATTATCGGAAAAAACAATCGAAATATGATAACATTACCTCAAACCGAACTATTACCATTCATTTTAAGCCTGAAACACTCTTATTCATTTCCTTTCATTCCTAGGAATTGAAACATGTTATTATTAATGAAAAGTTCTAACTTAATTTCTTAATATAGGGCATCCTATATAGCCTATGTAAAAATTGGGCCAACAAGCATTTTATTTTAAATTAGTTATTTACAGTAATCATTTAAAACTATTAAAATGATAATAGTGCCCGAAGTAAGAGTTGAGGAATAAATAATAATTTACTACCCATTAAGTTTTTACTTATTTAACCATTTTTTGTATATCTTCCACTTCTACCTTCTCTGAAACTTTCCTATACATTAGATACAAAAAGTGAAGTAATTGGAGCAATTTATCAATTCTTAAAATTTCCTTACAAATTTCTTTGTGCAGTAGCAGGTAAAATGAATTTTTTTTGTTCAAAATGTCAAATATGGTTCAGAATACATCATTCTTTGTCATAGGTTTGGTTAAAACCTACAATGGGTCGAATGAAATCTCCTATGGGATCACATGAGTTAGAAAAAGCAAATGTAGTCAAGTACTGGGGAGCTTAGTGCTCCATAATCAGAGGCTTTTTAATCACTGAATATCTGTGTCCCTCCAAGATATCTGTGATATAAGTTAGGTCAAATTTTGTTTCAGTGCAATAAGACATTCTTTATAAGGTTGATTTTCTTATTTTTATTTTTACAATTAATTTAAAATTTTTCATGCTGTTATAATTCTATAGGTTTTTTAAAAGGTAGCATGATTATTTTTCTTGCTTTCCCTATAACTGGCCTTTGTATGATTAATATAAACAAAAGCTTTCAAAATAGGCTCTAAAATTTTTTATTTTTTAATTAAAAAGAATCAAAATTAATTAATGATTTATTTATTTACATTTTTAAATTTTTTTACTAATCTTAAATATAAATGTAGACATAAATTTATATTTTAATATTTTTTTTTCCTTAAAGTTAACAAATGGTTGAAATAATACAGTAAAATGTAATTTTAATGCCATATGTATAAATTTCCATTAATAAAGTTAAATGTGTGTTAAAAAAAAAAAGCTAGTATCTCTATTATGTTACAGTTTGACCTTCGACTATTAGAAAACCAAAAACCAAACTAACATTTCTAGTAGCTAGACTATATCATAGTTTTAACTTGTAGCTTGAACATTGACTAAAACTTAATACTAAGTACTATGATATAATATATATTATATATATATATATATATATACTATATATTATATATATATATGATATATATATATATATATATATATATATATTATATATATCTATATAATATACATATACCAAATATATATATATATTACTACAGGCTATATATAGTTCTTAATTTTTCAGATTGCTCCTAATTATTATGTCTGAAGTTGATTCCAGCATAAATGAAATTAAGTTAACTTGCACTCCTACCTTTACTATTCCTTTATACATTCAGAGATATAATGTAGTTACAAAAATAATTGAAAAATACAAAAAATGCTCAAACAAGCTTTCTAAGGTAAGTTGTGACATTAAAATTGATGCATAGTAATATTTACTGAATTTGGCTCTTTATTCATACTGGTATTCTAAAATATAGAATATTCCATAAAGTTCTTCCTAAGACCCTAAGTTCTTTAGTCTTTTCCTTATAATTTTTAGCTTACTCTTAAGAAAAATATAACATATATATTTTTTAGTGATGAATTGGAATTGGTATCAAGAATCTGCAATGTTTTTTTTTTTGGAATCGGTATCAGAATTACAGAGGCAATTTTTATTATAATTGAATTCTGAAATTATTTTGGCTTAGTACAATGAATTGAAATTGGCATGAAGAATCAGAAGAATCCAATTTTTTTTATAATTGGTATAAAGTTTTAGAATTTTTCAATCAGAATCAAAATGTGAAATTTTAGCATTGTCCCATCACTAGTATTTTTATTTATCCAATTTTTTCTCTAGGGTGGTGTCTAGATATCCATGGCAAGGAAATAGTTATTGGTATCACATCTAGGGTTGGGATTAAAAAAAAACCGTTCTATATCACATAGTCGCAGCATAAATAAGTTTCTGAATAGGGGAAAGGAAGAAAACCTCACCACTACATCGCCCACAAGAATACAGCCACATTCTTGAACACCACCCCAACACTTAAATACCGCACACCAAACCCAACAAACACACACACCGCTAGACCAACACCAAACACAACAACCCATACCTATCAAATACATATTATACCGTAGCAAATAAGCACAACACCTATAATCAACCCATTAAATTATCACGCGCCATCACTTCATTCATCCTGAACTGTCAAATTTAAGGATTGCATGAAATTTTAGAGCCATTTATAGTTTTCCACTCATAAACTGTTACTTTTGCAAGTAAGAGTTTTTGTTTTTTTGTGTTTTAACATGCATAATAATTAATAATAGAGAATTTTTAGACCCAATTAGCACTTTGTTCATACAGTGCTTATTGATACTGTACTTATAGGGTTATTTTAATATATTTTTGAATTGATGGGCTATAAAACAATTAAAATGGCTGTTGAGTTGCATTAGGTTACTTCACCTACTGGTGAGTGAATAAACATCATTGGTTTTATATACTGAATTACTAACATAATTTTAATCTGATAATACTATAGATACCCACACTATACCAGTATAACCACCTACACACATATATTACTATATATACTACTATATCAGTCCCATAACACCTTCAATACAAATATAAACTATCAACCCATAACAGAAGTACAACAACCACTAACATAAACAAACCACCCGCTACAACAACTCAACACCACCTCACACACACACCACCAACATATCACAAACCACAACACAACCAATTACCCCACTACCCCATACAAAGATAAAACATAAATAATAACCCTAACTCAACCTACAATCAACAAAAAAACTAACCACCCACACACCATACATATAATATCACTCTCACACTCACAACACCTACATACTACTCAATATATAACCGCTGTATAGGAACAATAAATATACTCAACTAATACAACATTAATAACCCACAACTCATCAATAACATCACCTACATACAAACATCCATACGAATAGAACCTAGCAACATAGAATAACACACTCCACACTCATAACTAACGAAGAAACAAACTAACTACACTACCTATATACATAACCGCACAACTAATCATACAAATCCAACTAGAACATAATTATATATTATATATATAATTATACCTACTTTATATATAAATATTATAATATTATACCATATCGGTGCACATAAATACCTATATAATATTCATAACTATATCAATCAAATAAACTATATATATAACCTATATAATATATAACTATACTATATAATAATATATATATTAATATAACACAATCGTTAAACAATTATAATATATATTAATTATACCCATATACGAATACATACAAACTAAACAATATATATATATATAATACTACGTCATCTATTATAAGCGGGTAGTATAAATTATTCCAACAATTATAATATAAGCATACCTTGGTAAAATATTTCTACTTGAACTCTGAGCTTTCACCCTGCCTTGGCAAACTCTCATTTCTGACTTTCAACTTCAACCTTTCCCTCCTGCTGAAAGTATGCACTCATTCAGCTTGTGCTGAAGAAGGGGGACCCCAGTCAACCATCCAACTATTGTCCTGTCACTCAAACCTCTGTTCTTTCTAAAGTTTTTAAATCTATCCTTAAATGGAAGATTTAGAAATATCTTAAATCTAATCTTATCTCTGATTTCTAGTGTGGCTTCTGTAAGGAATGCTCGATTGGTGATCTTTCTCTCCTCTCTGAATCTTGGTCCTCTCCTCTTTTGCATTTTGGTGAATCTTTTGTTTTGGCACTAGACATGTTGAAAGCCTTTGATAGAGTCTGACACAAAACTTTAGAATTTCTAAACTTCCCACTTTCAGTATCTAATCTTTGTAACCTTCTCTTGACTTCCATTCCAGTCTTTCTATGGCTGCTGTTGTAGATAACCTCCAACCCATATTAACCCTATTTATCATTTAAATCCATCAATAGTTGTGTTCCTCAAAATTCTGTTATATCCTGAACTCTTTTTTTTTCTTCCTATTTTGCATTAATGATCTACCTGTTATTTTATTCTGATAACTTTGTTTCCATCTCTTAGTTCTTCATCGTCGGTTTTGGAGTGTTAACGTTTTCATTAGAAAAAGTCTACCCATTTAATAGAAAATAGGTGATGCTAAGAAGGTGGCCTTAGAGTTACTGACCTCTAATCTTTCTTGTGCCTTTAGTTGGGTTAAGGAAAACATGGTTATTTTCAATGCCTCAATAACTCAGGTTTCTTCATCTTTAAATTTTGACATAATCTTTCACAGAACTATATATTCTTTTGAAAATGCACAACTTTTCCCTTCTTCTGTTCTTAATATTCTTGGTATTTTCTTTAACTATTTTCATTCTTAGAAGGATCACATTATCTTTTTTATAAGAAGTTGGGTGTTGTAAGGTGCCTATGAAACATCTACCACCAGCTACCAAGTGGGTGTTGTAAGGTGCCTTTGGAACATCTTCTCCTCACCCCAGTTTCCTGCTCTGCATAGGGTGTTGTTCAGATTTGAATGTAGTATGCATAACATTTATGAGTTGGTTCTACATATACTGCTCTCCTTGGTAAGGTGTTGTCTAGGCCTTTTGTCTTGTTGACTTTCCTATTCACACTAAACTCTCTAATCTTTCTAGTCATTGAACTGTTATATCACTCTTATACTATTGCTACTACAATGGACATTGCACTTCTGAATTTTCCAGTCATGTACCCCCTTCTTTGAGGAATTTGTACAACAGTAAAATAGTAAAATATGATTATTCATTCTTAACTATACAATTAGACTGTTTAATAAAGTTTTGTTAAATTAAAAAAAAAAAAAAAATTAATAGAAAGCAATCATACCTAGTACCGTTCCTTGTTATATGCTTAATAAAGGGGAAATTTCTGCTATTAGGCTTACGGCCAGTAGTCTTATTTCAGGTTTTGAAGAGAAAGTGAGTCTGAGAGGTGTTAAAGAAAATTCCATTTTTAAGTGAAACTTTTTGTTCAGTTGGCAAAAATACGCTGAGAATCTAAAATTTGTATTTATACAGTATAATAAGGCTTCACAGCCTTTCCATATTTATCTGACAAGCATCCCAAATATATACGTTATATATATATATATATATAATATATATATATATATAATATATATATATATTAAATATATATCATATACTATAATTAATATATATATTATTATATATATATATATATATATATATATATAGTAGTTTTAGCCACAATCTATTTATATAATTGCTACCAGGTTATGGATGGGGACCCAACTTCAAATGACACCCCACCAACCCTTTGCCCAACTCCGAACGCTTAAGTGAAAGAGATTTTACAATGGCATTATATACTTTTTGCACTACTATTGAACTTCAAATCTAAGAAGGTTTGCTTGAGAGACATTCAATTTTTCTGCCTTTCTGCTGAGAGTCTTTACTCGTTTTCATCACATATATAGCCCGCATTTCTAAATTGACTCTCTCAATTGGAACAACTAGTTGCAGAGGACAGGGCCAGTATTTCCTTGTAAGTTTACTTAAGCGTAAGTAATATTTTGCTTAACACTCCACAAACTGAAGGATCGTCATTTGATTTGTATCTAGTCATTTTTCCTTGTGATAGTCTCAAAATCATTGCGCTGCATCTTTTTGGTAATGTGTACGTGTTTCATTCATCACCACTGGACTGTAAAAAAATCCTTCCTGTGAATCTGTTATTGATTTACTTGATAATTGATTTGTTCTGTATATTTCGTTTTTTCTTTTAATGGGGTGGTTAATTAAAAGACTGTTCGGATTAGTTTTTTCAACTGCAAAACAAAGTGACGATTTTAACTTTTTCTAATATTCTTACAAAAAACTTGCCCCCTTTACAACGGAGATCTAAGTAAAGTTGCAAATAGGTATGAATGTCATTAATTTCCACAGAACCAACACCAAACAAAAAAACATTAAAAAAAAAAAATGCGTTTTTCACTCAAATACACTTTCACACTTTCCAGCATTATCAAAAACACATCATCATTATCATCACTTTGAAGATGTTCAAAATGCTTCCTTTAGGCGTTGAGATTAATGGTATTACATCGAAGACAGAAACTGCTATAGAGTCGCTGATTTTTTTTGCATCCTAATCTCGTGACTCTGTAGCGAGCTCAAATACTATTATGAACCTTCATTGCTGTGGAGACCCAATCCATGAAGTCATAATTACAGAGCTGAGTCAAATCCCCATGTAGTTTAAAGTTTGCGTTCAGATTCATCTTTATCAAATAATTTCATTATCAAAAATTCTTTTATCAAATACTCCGACAACTAAATATCTTGCGCAAAACATCCGCAGCGCAGAACAAGGCGGATCGCGGAATCATTTAGTAATCGTGCGGCATCGCTACCACGGATGTGAATGATTACCTGGCAGATCAACACTCAACATATACTATATATATAATATACTATATATACTAATATAATATATATATATAATATATATATATACATTATTCTCATTCTTTCTCACCAGACTCCTGTAAGCCAAGGAAACGCTTGTCAGGTTCTGGGACGAAACCCATCACGCGTTCGGTCCTGCATGAAAGACCTTCGTGACTCTTCAGCTCCTCCCATCCACGTTCCTCTTCTCTCAATTGGCCGTCCTCACTTTATCACCTCACATCTGGTTCTTAGAACGTTGACCTACACTGCGTCTCCATTCTGGCCTCCATCGTAAGTCACCTCTCGGTATCTATCCTCATTCATCCTCATAATATGTCCGTACCATCGTAGCTGGTCCTTTTCAATAAAACTTCGTACTACTCTCCACCCCCAGCTCCTGGCTCTTAAAATATTATCACTCACTTTTCTTCATATCCAACGCTATTCCCTCCCTCTGTAAGCATCCGCATTAATTGCTTCCATCTCAACACCATCTCCCACTTATCCACACAACCGTCTCCACACTACAGATATTAAATGATTAAGGTGGCCCTTGAAAAACCCCCAGCCTCCTGTTAAAGAAAACTTGATGTGGACGTAAGGAATCCACACTTGCACATTATTTATCATCTGTATGCATATGAACCAACCAGACAGATCTTACAATCAAGAGTTTCCAGGAGAAGCTTCATCAGTGGAAGGGTTTTATATACGACGTCACCATATAGCAAGAGACGACGACATCATTGCCATCAGCACGCAGCTTATATCTATCAAAAAATTAATAAAAATTGTTGAATAATATTAAAAAATTGTAGACCTAGGGCTAGCTTTGAAAAAATATAAGAAACTGAAATAATATATGAGTCTAAATAGAGATGATAATTGATGAAGTCTAAGATACATTAGATTAATATATATGTAAATATCTATTCTCTAAGTAATTTTGTAATTAAAAGTAAAATATTATTAAGGATATTCAATTAAATATATTAACATTATGAAGCTGATAAGCCCATAAAAATAAAAATAATAGGTAAACAACTAATATATCGTGTTGTGTGTGTACAATGTGTGCTGTTGTATGCACCAGAGTGTGTTCATGTGTGTGTTGCTAAAGTAGCCAGATAAGTATAATAAAGAAATATATACTAAGTAATTAATGAAAAATAGAAATAAAGAAATTAGTTCTACTAATAATAATTAAATTATATTGTTAAAATGTGAATATTAATCTCTCTCGTATTACTCCGTCATCCCACCATCAGTTTACATTCTTGTAGCTGTACAAGGAATTTACATAAATAATAACTAAGACCCACCATCTGGCAACACTGTTGTGACGTCAGAAAAACCGAATTAAGATTGAGTCAGCAGAGCTCTGGAGAGCGCACTTGCTTCTGGACTATTGTACTGATAGGATTGCTAGATACGCGCTAGTATCTGTGTTAACCAATATTTAGACTTTGAAAAAACTTTGTATTCATTTTTTGTTTTGCTTTGAGCAAATTTGTTGTAAATATTTATTATTGTTTTAAATCTTAATATAGACTGTTAGGATTATTTAAGAATAAAGACGTGAACTTCATCAGTAGTAAGAAAGGTAATATAAATTATTTATTATATTGTGTTATTGTGCTGTAGCCTTAAAGTATTGTGCTATAGCCTAATATATGAATCTTATATGACAATGGAATTTTTATGAAGACAGTTATAAGTTGTGCTTTAGCCTTGTAGTTGTCATCAGACAGTTGAATTGTGCGTTGGCCTTTTATATGGGACCGACAGTTGGATACATGGAACTAGTATACTTAATTATTTGCCAGTCACTTGAAGCTAGTTTATTTATATTTGCCAGTTATTTGAAACTAGTTTAATTGTTTATTTGTCAGTTACCTGAAACTGGTTTATTTATTTGTTGGTTATCTGAAACAAGTTTACTGATTTATTTGTCAGTTATCTGAAACTAGTTCATTTTATTATTTGCCAGTTACTTGAAGCTAGTTTACTTATTTATTTGTCAGTTATCTGAAACTAGTTTATTTTATTATTTGCCAGTTATCTGAAACTAGTTTATTCATTAATTGTCAGTTACTTGAATTTAGTTTACTTAATTATTTGTCAGTTACTTGAATTTAGTTTACTTAATTATTTGCCAGTTACTTGAAGCTAGTTTACTTATTTATTTGTCAGTTATCTGAAACTAGTTTATTTTATTATTTGCCAGTTATCTGAAACTAGTTTATTCATTAATTGTCAGTTACTTGAATTTAGTTTACTTAATTATTTGTCAGTTACTTGAATTTAGTTTACTTAATTATTTGTCAGTTACTTGAATTTAGTTTACTTAATTATTTGTCAGTTACTTGAATTTAGTTTACTTAATTATTTGTCAGTTACTTGAATTTAGTTTACTTAATTATTTGTCAGTTACTTGAATTTAGTTTACTTAATTATTTGTCAGTTACTTGAATTTAGTTTACTTAAAATTTCGAAGGAAGAATAATTGGAGACAAAAGTTTTTACATTTGAACCAGTGTTTCATGCCGAAAATAAATAAATATATTTATTGTCAGTTATCTGAAACTTGTTATGTTATATTTGCCAGTTATCTGAAGTACAGTTCTATTCTTAATGTCAGTTACTTGAAGTTTTAGTCATGTACTTAGATTATTTGTCAGTTACTGAACTTTAGTTTACTAATTATTTGCCAGTTACTTGAAGCTAGTTTACTTATTATTTGCCAGTTATCTGAAACTAGTTTAATTTTATATATTGCCAGTTATACTTGAATTAGGTGTTATTCATATAATTGCAGTTAGCTTGCATATTGTAGATTTACTAGTAATTATTTTGTTGCCAGTCATTTGAATTTAGAGTTTACTTGAATATTTGCTCAGTTACTTGAATTTAGTTTAACTTATTATTTGTCAGTTACTTGGAATTAGTTACTCTTATTAATTTGTCAGTTACTTGAATTTAGTTTACTTAATTATTTGTCATTACATAAAAAGTGAGTTTATTTCATTATTTGATAGTTAATTGTGTTGAAGTTACTTAATTAATTTTGTCAGTTGTTGAAGGCTGGTATTAATTTAATATTTTGCTTTAGTTTATCATGAATCGCTAGTTGCTTAACTGCTATTTATCAGTTTATATTATGAACTAGTTTACTTTAAATCATTTTTCAAAGAAAAACTTTAGTACTGACTTAAATATTTAGTTCTAAAAGTTATTATGAACTAGTCACTCTTAAATATTTTGTCAAATATCATATGAACTAGAACTATTACTTTACTTATGTTTTCTTATGTACTTATGAATCTACTTATGAAAACTTTTTGCTGCTTAGTTGAATTAGTTTACTCTCTAATTATTTTAATTATATGAAGATAGATTACGTGAAGATTTACTGGCCTTCTTTATAGGGTAATCTGAACATTTTCATTATTTATTAGTAAACTTGAAACTATTATTGCGTGACGTCTTATCGTAACTCATTAAGAATTAGCTACTTTGACTGCACTTCTGTGTTGATCGTATACTTTTAGTTTGATTTTATGATTCGATTAGTTTGAGATAGGCATATCAGCGTATTAGTAAACATTACATACAAATTTTGGGTTGTTTGAATATCTGAATTTTGGAGGGTTAAAATTTATCTAATATGCCTATGTGATAGAGATTGCTCTGGATTTATTTATATCGAACTCCTTTTAATTTGGAGGGAAAGCCGATATATAGACATTCTGTCAAGTGAGCACATGTTGATGGTTTACTACTCGTTACTTCGTAAGCGAAATGAATTTTGGTTTTGACTATTTATAGAGAAAGGACATTTTGCTGTTTTTCGAAATAAGTTCGAATAAGACCTTGAATGACGATCACCCATGTTAGCTTTTTTAACCAGTGAATACAGTCCAGGCGACAGCAATAAGTTGCAATTTGAGAGGGAGAGTTTTTGTTAATAGTTTCTCTTCTTCCAACTTCTCAAGTAGATTAATCTTGGAACTATATTTTCAAATAAAGATTGAAGTATTGCATTTCTTTGGTGCGCTGATCAACTATTTTCAAATAACAAGTATTATCAAACAATATATCGCATCATCCTTGTGCTAGATAGTTACATAAAATAGAACTAAAATCCTAAAAAGGTCTTCTTTATTTTAAATTGACATTAAACTTGGGGGATTTGATTTTCACTTGGATCGGGTACTTTCAACCATTTTGGGATTGAATTAATCCATCCATTGCGGCCTATTTAACCATTTTGGATGATTGCATTCATCATTGGGTACCCTTAACCCATTTTGGATTTGATTATTTCCCATCATTGCCGGTCTACTTAACCACATTTTGCGATTTCGATTTTATCTAGTGGGTACTAACCACTTTGGATATTGATTAATCATGGTGGGTGCTTAACTTTTTTGGATTTGATCATTATAAGTGGTGTCGAAATGATTTGAAACTTAGAACTATCTTTATCAGTACCCTTGATTTGAACTAGTAGGAATTAATTTTATCAGTCTATGCTTTGAAACTATAGAATCTATTTATCGACGCTCCTGATTGTGATAACTTAGGAATATGATTTGAAAACTTAGTAGTATTTCATTAGTTATTGAATTGGATTCAGATTTTACCAGTTATGGAAAATGCTGTAATAAGCGATTGATTTGCAGTTGAACATCGATTTTTGACTGCGACTTGATTTAGAGCGTTGGCCTTCTGTTCAGAGATCATTGATTTAACTTTGTTGGCTATTTAAAAAGAGTCCAACTACACTGCACTTGGTCAATTATGGCCTAATAAGCGACGTTAAGAAACAAGACTTTATGTTGGCATTGCGTATGTAACAAGAGGTCAGCTTTATCCGGATTTAATTGAAATAGGTAATTGATTTTCGATTCAATTAACTGTATTAGAAAATTATTAAAAGATTGGACGGATATTATTGCTTCTTCTGGGGTTTTTATGGAAACCTGAAATTGCCTATAAAAACTACTGAACAAACTAATAAGGATATAAATACAAGGTTTATAGTTTATTTTAGTAAGGTAATAAAACAAGCGAAAGTAAAAGAAAGCAAATAAATATAATATATTTATTTTATGAGAACAGAAACATAGGAATACGGGATAGTTTGACACAACGCTCTCAGATCATCTGTTTAGTGTCTGCATCATTGTTCACATTTGGATATTATCGAGTCGTTTATGACAATTATCGTGACAGTAACATCTCAACAATAAGAGTTCTCTC
Source organism: Trachelipus rathkii (assembly GCA_015478945.1). Taxonomy (NCBI): domain Eukaryota; kingdom Metazoa; phylum Arthropoda; class Malacostraca; order Isopoda; family Trachelipodidae; genus Trachelipus; species Trachelipus rathkii. The sequence goes on from JABUQX010019679.1 coordinate 37,484, forward strand.
GCATCATAGGTTGGAGAACAGGTTTCGAGGGCACATATCACCTGCGTATAAATCCCTTGACTATTAAAAGAGTATAAATTACTATTCGGTGCCATTTAACAGTGGATTGACTCTGGCTGAGTGTGTTGTGTGATTCTTTGAGTTATTATTGCGGTCAATAAGTAAAATAAAAATAAAATAATTAGTTTGAACCTTGTTGGGTTTATAAGAGAGAGTCAATACACTTCACAATGGGAGATCAGGAGAGTGAAAATCAGGGAATAAGAAATGAGATTGTTGGAACACTTGAACCGGTAGTAGTGGGTGAAGGAGGTACTGGATTAGAGTTCAAAAAGCAACGGATGGAGGATCATGTGATTACCACTACCGATTAAATCATTCTTTTGTTTGTTGGAGGCCGGTAGAAAATGGAGATAGTGAGAATACAAGCCCACTGACACGTCCGAATACTACACCCAAACATGTGTATAGTACAATCCACAATATTTAGTTAGGGCTTTTAGTGCCACAAACACACCCCTGAAGTTTTTCGTTTGAACAGACCGCCAATCCACTAATTCAGACTCAACAGAATACTTTTAGCTAAGCATGAATTGAAATCTACTTGTCGCACGATAACCTACTCATAAAATGTTCCATGAGATCTTGGGACAGTAGAGTGTTGGAAATTCAATCATTCATGCAAATTGTCATAACTGTGTGATAAAACACATATTCGTGTTTATTGGAATATCAACGAAGACGTTCGATTTAGTCAGAATAGATTACTTTAATAACAAAACACACACACACAAACCAACCATACATAAAACTATTAACTATCAGATAAAGTTGATTACGAGCTAATAGCCGACAAACACGTGTGACTTAGCCATCTCACGAAATTAAAGTCCTCTGTGTCCTTGCATTTTTTGGAAAAATCATTAAGGAAAAGCGATAACAATACCATACCACACCCACCACAGTTTTATTGAAAAGGTGATCTTAGAAGTGATTAACTAGCAGGCAATTTAATACATACTTGACTATGGAGGTTACGATACGGAATGACAATAGAAGTACACAAGACACAAAAAACTAGACCACAAACCACACGAGCCGAACGCGTAATCAACAACCACCACAGTCGTACGCACACCACAACTAAGTACAGGCAACGTCCTGACACTTCGACCCTAGCAAGAAGGCCCCTCAGCAGACACTACACAAGAAGCAAAGGAATAAAAACACCTAAACTGACCGACCGAAGTCATATAATAAAAACTATTCTCATGAGGTATAGCTAAAACTGGGCAGGCTTTGTAGCTTGAGAATATGGACCATGAACCATGTGAGAGCGAGGATTGTACGGACAAATGAAAAAACTTAAGAATTATGATATTAAACTAACAAGTAGTAATATATTCCGCTCTGGTTTTAGGGCTGGGGAGGTTTGTATATTAAAGCTTAGCTGGAAAACTGCACAACAGGAAACGACAAGAGAAAACATGCTTTCTCAAGCGACTATTCAAGATGATTGCTGAGCAAAAAGAAGAAAAAACGTCCATAACACAGGACTGTCAAGTGAAAAGAAAGAGAGCCTACAAATTACATGAAACATAGCAACTAAGAACCAGGTCAGAGTCGAGAACAAATGTAATTTTTTCAGTACAAAATATGTAAACAAGGGACAGCCTGGAAGTAACAGGTGCCGATAAGCAAAACAACAATTGACTGCTAACATTGCTGTGAAAAGAAAGGTCACAGCGATACAAGAGTGCAGACACTTAGGATAACCACGCAAGAGAATGAAAATTAACCCAACAAAACAACAACAGGCTACCAGACACTCACCCACCAAGCACACATAATTCGCTCGATATCGCGACCTGCTCAGTTTAGTGCTTGTCGTAATACTTGACCGCAATTCTTCGCGATCAAGAAACACATACTCGTATTGAAATGAACTCTGTGTTCCAAATCCACACACGACGAGGAGCATATTAGATACATGAAGCCCGCATGCAGCAACGTACATGGAAGTATATATCTATAAACCACTGCCTCATCCGAAATGATAGCCAAACCGAGCAATTTCAGCAGAGGATGCACTAAACAACGCAAATCAAAACCTTGCGATGTGGCCAAGCACGGGATTAGCACACGAAATTTATGATAATCTCGACCTTCAGGGAAACACACACAGAGCACCTCGCATCCGAGGCTCTGAGCCTCCATTACAGCGCAGCAGAGGTACATAACTCATCGCTCCTTTCACACCAATCAGCTAAAAAATTCTGTGATGTAAAAATTAACTCAGCAACACAAAGCAATCGTGGCCTAACCACCCATTAAAGCTAGGAGTGGCTACGGAGATAGTTGCAGACTCGACCTAGTGGCGAAAGTATATTTTATCTATTCTATTTGGGTGGATATTTAGTAAAGGAGGAACAGTTCATTGTTAGTGATAAGACCAAACATGATCTTATATTAGGAATAGGATTTATAAAATCGCATTGTTTAAATATAGATATGCAGGAAAATAAGTTAACATGTCGTTTTCAAAGTCAAGAAGTATTCCTTTGTAATTTGGACCGAAATTTATTACCATTGGATAATATAGAATTAAAACTGATAAAAAATGTAACAATTCAACCTGGTTATGTTAATACTGTGGAATTAACTTGGCCAGAGGAGATTATAAAACCATATTTATATAGTACAGAGAGAAAAGATTATGAGTTAGATAAGAAAGGATTACTGGTTTCTAATACTGTAAATGAGGGTTCAGAAACGTTAGTGAGTATTATTAATTTAGGTGATGAAGCAGTTCATATACAATCAGGCAGACGGATTAATTGCTAACCAGCCGCGCATAGAAGTGATCAGAGATAGAGAATAACAATTAGAACAAAGGAAATTGGAGATATATAGCCTCTAAAGGGGGCAGACAGTGACCAAAACATCACATCTGAAACAAGATCTGTCTTCTGCGACAGAGAGATTTTCCAGACCATAGACCAATACACTGACTCTCAACACAAGATTACAACAAAAGAAAACGTTAAAGAAGTTTAAGTCAATTTTTGAAAGGACAATATACAAGTAAAGACGAAATGATGTAGGGTAATTATAGATAGAGGTAAGCCTCACTCATATAATAACAAATTAAACAGATGAGCGAAACACTGATTAAACAAAAGGTACGAATAGGTTCCAAAATCCTAAGAATTACAGCCATTGGTTGACGAAAAATAGAAGCGATCCTGACATTTTAGAAAAGCCAAAAGAGTGAAAGTTACAACATCACATAAGATGTCCGTGGGTGTAGGTCGCGTTAGTCCCCGTCTATAAAAAGAATAGAGGAAAGATCCGTGTCTGTATCAGTTATTGTAGGCTCTCAAACCAAAAACAGTACAAGGATAGTTTACCCTACCGTTTGCAGCTGAATAATATTATAACCTTAAAGGGATCACGTGTATTTTTGCACTGTTAGACATGACCCCAAGGGTTACCTATTAAGTTACCCAGTGGACGAAGAAATCAAGACGTAACGGCCTTTTCAACTGCAGAAAACATGTCAGTTGAGAGTTACGTTATTCATGTTATGCCATTTTGGTCGACTCAGCAAACTAGGCCGCCACATAATCCAGCGTCTTGTTAATTTATGTTTAAAAGCGGTTTGAATTGACATCATAACCAGTTAATCGCCTTATTCACTGTTGAGGACGATATTTTGGTATATAAGGTGACGTGATTTTGGGATCACTCTTGAAGGATTATTTGTGAGCGAACTGTGCTAAGAAGATTCTACAACGGAATATAAGGTCTTCAAAGGTAAAACCTCCGAGAATGCCAGCATTTTGCAGGAAGAGCGCTATAAAAATTTTTGGGTCAGGATATGAGTTAGTTCAGAGGGAGTTGATTACCCCATAACAGGACTACTCAGACAAGCAATTCAACAAGCAACAGTATCAAAGACTATCAAACAATTTGCAGAGCTTTCTCGGAAAGTGTCATGGAATTATTATCAGGGAGACATATTTCGCAACTGCTGCGCGCAACTAAATGGAACCCTTTCCGCCACTAACATCTGGTAAAAAGTATTCAAAAATGGACAACTGAGTCGCCAAGTAATAGGTTTTGAACACTGAAAGAAGCAATGACAAGGGCACCGTGTTTGTCATTTCGGACTACGAGAGTTCACAAACCATGGAATTGTTAGAGATGCATCAGGAAAGGCAGGAGAGCATGTTTAAAACAACATCAGGATGGATATTAGTAAAGTAATAGCTTGATGCTTCAATTGTTTAGCGGAGCCACAATGACTGTTACCCACCCGAGTAACATAGAAAAAGAAGTTAGCCCGCTTCCAGAAGTGGGGAGTAAAAAACATTTAGAGTATTTTTGCGGTGTCGTAAATTCATCATCTGGTCAGACCACCAACCTTTGACATATTTACACAACATGGCAGGTGTAAATTCTAGAATCGCCAGGACTTTGGCCGATTTAGCAGAATATGAGTGTCAGATCCGGTATGATTCCTGGGAGATTCATTGTATAGTTGGATTGTCTTGTCAAAGGTGTGCGACAATGACGTGAAGCCATGGAGCGCAGTAGCTTCCCGAAATGGAGACAAAGATATACTACCTTTGGGTAGTTTAGTAGGTACCAGTTACCATCCCTAGGAGGAGGAACTCGTTACATTCCAGGCAATAGCCTTGTACTCTTGTTCTGGTACGCGTACGAGTAAGCCACATAAAGCGAGTTTGAGAAGAAAAAGGCAGTGTAAGTCGTGTAGCACATGTTCATCAGTGAATTTTGGACTACAATGATAACAATTCAGCAAAAGAACAACAGTTGAAGGCGTATGTAGTAACAGTAGATGCATATGGTTACTATGGTGATCTGCTGGAGGATTATGGAGGCGTGTGCAAGGGAGAAATAAAGAAACTACAATATGCGGAACATATGACGGAAAGTACACCTATAAAATCTAACTTATAATGCTTGGTGTATGAACAAGAGCGGTTACCCATGTTATTTGCATGTGTTGTATGGAATTCCATATTTTTAATCTGTCTATATGTCCATGAAGAAGAGGAGGTTCAAAACTATGGATGTTTTTTCGAAGAGTTAGTGTAGTATTTATATTTTAATTTGATTGTTATTAACAGGTTGGGGAGACCCAACGAAATTGTACTGTTCGAACTTTTCAGAGCTACAAGGAAGATGAGGTCAGAGGAGAGGTTAGGAACACCAAAGAATCGAAGAAGTAAAGGAGATATGAGTCAAATAATCATTTTTATTTAAAGCGATGGACACGCAACAGTAAAGCAGTGAGGAAGACACGAAGACCAGGTCAACCGTAGCAATTCGGAACTGGAGGGTGATCCTAAGCTTTAAATAAAATAGGATTTACCAGAGTTGTAAAAAACTAACCTACTTGTCTATGTTACAATTGAGAAAGTCACTACCTGATCGGGAACAATCCAAACAGGAGACACGACGGCTATGCTCTCAATTGGCGGAAAGCTTTTAGAAGTTCTAAATAAAGAACAAAGTAATGACATAAAAATACCAGAATAATACCGGCAAAATAGATTTCTTCGATTAAAAAAAAAACACTGTCGACCGTTTGGTAAATATTTGCAAGAAATAAGTTGTCAAGATGGATATTTGGTGTTAAACAAAAGAAATTAGAACAACATACAAGTTTCAACGACTTGATTGAGTAGCTTACCACTGATAAGTTTAAACTAGAGTTGACGACGACATAGAAAACCAAATTTCCACACTGAAGAGTTAGACTAAGCCCATGAGCCAGACGGTTTGGCTCGCTATTCTCAAGTGATCCAATGCTATTAATAATATTTGCAGTATTCAAAGGGCAGAACTTTTTTTCAGGTTAAATATAAGGTATTCCATGCACAGAAGAAAAGGACACCAACTTGGAATATAAGTAATGCGAAAGACCATTTATAATATCGTTTGCCTTTGGGACTTAATGTGAATTACCATAATTACTAGAGAGGGAATAATATGTACTTAAGATAGGAATTGATTTGTTATTCTGCCTTGCTAATATGTGGCTGTAGCCTTACCAGATAAAAAAAGCTGAAACTGTTAAGTTAGGAGTGAGTGGTTTATTAAGGACTACTGTTAGCTATTTTTAAAAAAATCCCAAAAAAGAATACTCAAAAACTAAAAGGGTCGGAGTTCTAGCAAGAAATTAATGACGATAGTTTCTGTAAATTAAAAAAAGATATACATGCATAAGTTCCCGCTAGTGCAAACGTCCCAGCATAACGAACGGGCATATGTTAGAAACGGGTCAATAGTGAACTATATTAAATGGTCTATAGATGTTAGATAGATAGGTAGAATTGTACTACGGGTTATCAGATAGTCATTATTGGTATGATAATGTATAGCACTTTTATATAATGATCATTTGGATTTTACACCGAGAGTTACAATCAAACACCAAGCTTAAGGCTTATTTTCTCTCAAATAATGTAAAGGAAAGTTGAGTCGAAAAGTTTAACATATGGAAAAGATTTCAAGACCCCAACTATGAGCCATTTACGGTTGGTATGGATTAGTTTGAAAAGAATATATTATTAAGGGACCATGCTGTTATCATATTAAAATTGAGCAATAAAGTATTATTCATGGGCCGATATGTAATTAGTAAAGTTTATGGAAATGCGTATAAGTATTGTTATAAACATTCCACAACACATAAGTATAGTAAAACAGTTATATGTTATTAGAAACATCTCAAAAACTCACTTAAAGAAGTTTCACGAAATTCCGGAAGACATTAGAAAGATAGATAATAGGTAAGTGAGAAAATTAGGTAGCGAGCTAAAGAAGTGTAACATCAGAAATAAGTTTTGAATGTTTGCGAATCACAGTTAGATTTCAGAAGTCATTCCATAAGAGGATTTTGAAGGCGTTATGAGTATTTTAAAACAGTAAAAAATTCGTTCCACTTAACTGGAAGCACAATTGGAAAGATTTTTCAATACCCATTAGGAGTTAGGGAAGTCAGTAGATAGGAATAAACCAAGTAAAGATATGGGTGTACACAAGTAGATAGCAGTTTATCGGAGCGAAGAAATTATTTGAATCATATATTGCATCCTTCTTACAGGAGCATAACCGATAATATGTTCCAGAGAGATACACATCTATTATGAACTACTGTTGAACTAATGATTCCGTGGTATCACTAAGTTTTGATAGACTTCTGATAGGTGGACTAAGAATAAGTAAAAAAAAAGTAAAAGAGACAGTAATTAAAAAATTAATAATTATATTCTTAAAATATGAAAAATATTCAAAACAAAAAATAAACAACATTTTTTTGTATTTAACTATGTAAAAATATAGACGAGAATTGTTTGTGAACTTGCGTAGACATAAAACAATTCTTTTAATAGAAAATTGATTAGTATCTTGGTTAACAAACAAATGTTATAACAAATTGATCTACTGAATAAATCAGAGTCAAAATGCGTAGACTCAAGCGTGCATTGAGAGATTAAGATTTGTTTTTTATCTGTTCACGAATAGTAAATTGTGCGATACCAATCTTGACAATATCGAAATAAAATCATGTTTAATACAAATAGACTCCTTGTATGAGAGTGATTTGATATATATTTTTCAAACGTGACCAGTCCATGTAATAAAATAAGATATGAGTTCCTTGCCCAATGATGAGCGTACAAGTTTGACCCCCTTACTGATCTATCAAAGATCAGTTTAGCCAAAAAGATCCAGAAAAGTTGGATAAAGTAAGAATTAAAACAAAATGATAGTATTTTGTTGTATACAGAATGGAATACCTTAAAGAGAAGAGAAGCTCGTCCGTAGAGATAGTCAGTTAAACTAAGAGATCATGGATATCAACCTAAACGAATACTAGGAGTGACTTTAGTCGGTACGACGCACTAGCCGATCCATATGCCCAGAACTGCGTAATAACCTTACATAGAGACTGTAACATATGCTATTATAAAAACGGGTTAAAAGTAATGGAAATGCTACAACTGACTGAAAAAATCGTCGTTATCCCAAACAGAACAAAGAGAAAACTCAATTAACTCTTAAAAATACTGTAATCAAAATGTGATTCTTACTTCGATTATGAATTATCTTTGGAAAACAAACATGTATAATATGTAATAGTTATATCAATACACACAAGACAACCTAGAAGCGGAAAAAAAGCTAGTCATCGTAAACATTTGTAAAAGATACTAACGAAATAGAGGGAAAGAAATATCCATTTTGGTTAGGTGATCTGACACTGATATGCTCTTTTAATAACACCTCAAAACTTCGAAATTCCAAACTATAACCGGCAAAGACTCCGAATTGACCTTAATGAATAAGAAAGAAACAGAAGTGGATAGACAATTTCATCACAGATACCAGTCAGATCATTATAGTCAGATGAATTACGTTTCAAAAAAAAGCTCATACAGCAGATTGTTATATGACCATTGGCTGAATAATCCCTCCTGACCCCAAAACTCCACCCTTGCATTGCCAGAAATGAGTGGTAAACTTAGACGGAAAATTTAACAGACAAAACCACGATCGTGTATGGAATCTAGATGCGCTAGGACAATGACTAGAGAAGATCTTAGCCCCTACCAGGACAAACTGTCCGATGGTCCGCTCGAGCAGCAAATTAATCATCTGTGCGACGTTTTCAGTAGTCAATCACTTCTAGAATTCGTTCAAGAGGGAATCCTGACAATATAAGAAACACCCGCTAAGAAAGGATACTCCGTGGAAATGGAAATCGAGAAATGCAGCATCTGGCCTATTAAACCTGACACTGAAGCTAGTGTAATCCTTATGATATCTAAAAAATTGGATAGAAAATTCGAGCGACTGGCCACAGTAGCGGAGTGGATGGCATCGAAAAAAGAAGCCCCTGCTTACTACCCTCTGAAGATGAGCCTAATATAGTGACATTGAGTGATACGACGTTACTTGTGTTACTATGGAGAAAACGGAGATGATGAGGATACCAACAGAACGCATAGAGAATGGAATGTTTACAAAGTATTTAAGATCAGCTACACATCAGACATTATAGAGATATAGAAGAAACCCA
>JABUQX010019680.1:0-12500 GCA_015478945.1 Trachelipus rathkii
GCTCTTTAACGTGCTTGCTTGTTTTTTTTGGTTTTGTTTTTTTTCTTTTTTTTTTTTTTTTTTTAATTTTATGTTGAGAGAGATAATACCAGCAATATCTTTTATATCCTTTCCCTTACCAACACTCAATAAACTTAATTCCCCTATAATTTCTACAGTTTTCCCCTTTTCTCTCTCTCTTACCCTTATACAAGAGTACTATTACCCCGCCTCTCTCCAATCCCTTTGATGCCCTATTACCCTCCATAAACACTTATTACCACATCTGCCATCAAATCCAATATCAAATCCAATGCATTGAATGTTCCCTCCATTCTTGATCATTTCCACTAGTAATTTCATTCTATAACCTTGCAGGATATTTTACCCATTCTTTCAACTTCTCACCCTACCCATTACCTCCTCCTTACTAAATAAATCATCCCCAAACAAATAATTACCTATTCCTTCTTTGCACCATCAAACACCCACAACACATTCCACTTAAACACCTCTTCATTACTGTTAATAGTGTGCAGATTTTCGAATGTTCTTTCCACACTCCCCTTCAACCATTTTTTCATCAGGTACAAAAAAGCACCATCCCATTCTATTATCAAGCAGAAGGATTCCCCTTTTATTCTCATTCTAACCTTTTCGCGGCTTCCTTCCAGAAGAGTTTTCCTATTCCTTTTTTCCCTTGAATGTCCTCATTCATCCTCCTATCAAAAAAAACTGGTTCATTTACCTCTTTTTTCTCCTCTTACGTATGCACCTTTAGTATTTCTTTTTTTCTCCTTATGTAAATCCAAAGCACTTTCTTTTGAAACTTCATCTTTGGCTTCTTTTTAGTACATTTTCAACCACTCTTCTTTTTTACCTTAAACCGCTTTTATCACCTCTTCATCCCACCATTCGCTGTTAACATTCTTACTTCCTACTCTTTTTAGCACCAATCCACACACTTCTCGTGCACTTAACAACTCAATGCTTTCCTCATTTTGCTCCCCAGATTTTTCAGTATCCAACTTGTTCACATTCAACCGAATTTCTTGCCAGCGCTCTTACACTTATCCTTATTACCTTGCTCACTAACTTCTCACTCTTAATTAATTTTACCTACTTCCTTTTCGTATCACCCTTCCTCTCCATCCAATTGCTCCCCCACTAACTTAATTTTACATATAGAACAACATAATGATCCGATAACCCATTCCTAAACCCCTCACGAATTTAAACATCCAACACATACTTTTAACATCTTCTTCACCAACATACCCAACACAAAATCAATTTCATACTTTTCACTCGATACCATCTCTATCCTCAACCAACTCTAGTAACTTTTATGGATACTCTTTGTGTTTAAAGAAAGTTGAATTACTTACATACATACCTCTCTTCTTTCACAGAAATCAATCACCTTTCCTACCATTCTCAATTTTCTCCCGACATCCCAAACCATTTCACAAATTTTGCATCCCTTTTTTTTTTTTGTATCACCTTATAATCCAACCATTCAGGTTCCCCCAACACTATCAATCTTGAAGCTCCTACCTACCCCATCCAGAACATCATTCAAATTTTCCCCCCAAAAAATCGTACCTCTTCAACGTTTCCCTCAGATGGAACATATGTCACATCAACCACACATACCTTACCTTTTCAAACTTAAATTTAAAAAATACCCCCTCCATTAGAATTCTAGGATTCGCACACACAAAGTCTACCATAGTTTGTACCACAGGTCACTCATCAAAATTGCAACCCTTCTCTCCCCTCCTCATTCTCTTTTTCCACACCAGCACAGGCACATTTCACACCACTTTACATCATACCACTCAATTTCACCTTTTCCTTTCATCTTTGTTTTCTAGTCACAGCGAGCAAAATTCGAAAAATTTGCCCTTTTCTAATTAAATAAACATCCATCACCTCTCTTACCTCTTCTCTCTCAACATTTTATTCCTCTGGAAATACCAAAGACATTTCCATTGTACCATTACTGATGTTCATACAATTTCGCCGAAAATTAGGTGAAGGTCGTTTACGGCTGTTCACGACATCTCCGAGCATTCATGAGGCCATTCCTTAGCCTAAGAGATAGGTTGGTATGTGGGCAAGCCAACCCAACTACCACCGCCCCTTAGTCGGACTTCTAACGACACGCAGGACTATTTACGATGTGTGGAATAATTTTCTTCTTCCACCCCGCACACAGGTGGATTATTGATAGTAGGATGTCTGTAAAGGTGTACTAGAGTGGGTGTGTACTTTAATCATGTGTATTATTGATATGTGTGGATAAATGGTGGTTAGTAATATATTGCCTGGAGGATGAGTGTGTGAGAAAGACGCACCATTAAAAATATGGAGGTAATTTTCATCGCTTTCGAGTTTATACGTGTTACTCCTCCCTCATATATATATTATATAATATATATATATATATTAATATAATATATTATTAATAATAATATATAAATATATATTATATATATAGTTTAATTATAATAAATATATTATATATATATATATTTATATATTATATATTATCATCATCATTCACCTGTGTCTTTCCCCAAGACTGTGGTGTGTTAAGCGTGCGTAAACATGCCACCGGAAACAGAAAATCATAGTAGAAAGAATATGAAGCAAGTCAAAAAGAAAGCTAAAGCCTTTACCGCCCCCTTTATACATTTTTTTTGTGAAAAAAGTGGCTCGTCGCAGTCAAGAAAATCCACCCGTAGAAGGCTCATGGACTCGTGACGGTACCCCTACTACTGGTTATCTCGTCAATGTGTGGGCTCATCTCTTGCCCAAGGTGAGGCTTTAAACCTATTAGCCCCTCATCAAAAATCTCCCGCCATTCATCTCCCTGTTTATCACCTTTCGTCTTGCCTCCTGGGCCAAACTCACATTTCTCTCCTCCAGGCATTCTTTTTCTCGGACTCAATCCACTTGTCTCTTCGGCGTTCCTTTTAGCCTGGTTGGGCCACACACATCACCACATTAACAATCCGTTTTAAACCAACACCGACTATTCTTCTATCTTTTCCCAGTAGGACCAAACCATCTTAACGTACTTTCATTTATCTCTCATATTACCACTTTTTCTTCACACCACAACAAACTCCTTCTAATACGTTCATTCCGAATTATCAATTTTTCTCACACCTAACACACCCCTAAGCACTTGTCCATTTGAACACATTAGTACTCTTTTTAGATCAATACTCTTATTTTCCAGAACCATAAGTCTCACTACTATACATTATTAACATATGTAACAAATTTATTACCCTCTATTGTTAAGGAACCCTTAGCGCACCTCAAGGGATCTTTAGTCCCTTTACATCCACCAACGATTTTAATTTGCTTACCAGTCAGCTTTCCTGCTATTTACCATATTATGAAGAGTGGGATCTCATTCCTTTTCTCTCATTTGCCAGCATTTATATCTTAAAATATTTAAAACTCAGACACTTTTTCCAGCTGCTCCCATTTACCATAACTTCACACCGAAGGGGACTTGTTCCTCAACCACACAACTATAATCTACTCAACATACACATTTACTTTCAATCCCCTTCCTTTTACACACCCTTAGAAACCTCTCAAACTCTCTTTTAGATTCGCCATCAAATAAAAAACAAATCATCCGCAGTATTAATAGGTACCAATCTTCCTTTCTCTTCCTTCTTCAATCATTCTACACCATCCCCTTCCACCCCCACCTCTAATTCTTTCTATAATTCCATCCATATACAAATTGAAATAACCAAGGAGACATAAAACACATCTCTGCCCTCACTCTGCTATTAATATTTTACCATCACTTTTCGACTCTATTTTATTCTTACACCAGGCTTCACTTATTCGTCGTTCATACATACTTTTATTTTCCATCAGAAGCTTTATCCACCAAACTGCATATATGTACGAATCACCTGCCATAAGAGCTCCCTAGTAATCCCTATCGTACGGCCTGTTGCAAACCCATATAAACCTAAAAATACCAATTATTCTTTCTTCCCCTCTTTCCCAACATTGCTTAATGTAAAGTATTGAATCCAACATCCTCTATACCATTATTTAAACGCACCTTGCTCTTCACACCAATTCAGTCCTTCAGTCACTCTGAGCACTCTTCAACCATAATACCAGCTATATATCTTCCCTACAACATCTCAAATAAATATATACTATAATATTACCTATAATATCTTACAGTTACCTTTATTCCCACCTACCCTTATTTATATATGGGTTACTTTTTTATTATTGCTCTCCTCCTAATTCTCCTTCGTAAACTTTTATACCCTTCCATAAATCTGCTTTTGTTTACACAATTCCAAACCAAATCATATGCACCATCTCGCCTATATACTTTTACTTGATTGACGACAAAATAAGCCAAACAGCGAATGATTTTTAAAATTAACTTAATTGAAAAACCTCTTTGTTGACTAGGGTATTTACAAAATTTCCGTTCATATTTTTATGTTTAATTTTTACAAAAGAACTCGCATTGTTTCCTGAAACTATTTATTTTCTGAAAGAATATGGTGGTTCCCAGAATTTATAATTTTCTCAAGTATTCTCCAAAAATTACTTGCAGAAATAATTTTTTTAAAGTACAATATTTCAGGCCGTGCTTAATTAAATTAACAGCTTCCTAAGTTAATATTTTGTATAGATTGTTGTCCTATCTGTCGTTGAAAATCGAGTTTGCAAATATTGATCGTAAAATTGATGTGTGGTTTTAGTATAAACAACACTTTACACAGTTTAAATTTGGATTTATATTTTCGAGTGAAAACAAAACGAGCTTTTCTTAGTTTTAGGAGTTTAACATAGAGTGTTTTATTTTTTTTTTTTTGGGTTAGCTCAGTGTTTGAATGGACAATAGGAGGAGTGGGTGTTTTGGAGGGGTCTTTTTCTGGTTTAAGTTTTGGGATTGATGAATTGCTCCTTTACCCAGTTGGTAGGAATAAAAATTGTGTTTTAAAATGGAAAAGAAATAAAATTTCTGCAGTTGTGTTTATATATGTGTGCATTTAATTGATGGGTTAGTGCTGTTACGTAAGTGTTAAGGTGTACATTTTGAGAATATTTTTCATGTTGCGTTTGTTGGCGAGTTTTTTAAAGATTTTTTTTTTTTTATTATGGCGTTATTTTTAATTCAAATTTATTACTATTGTTTGGTCGTGATTACTTTTTATCTTTTAGGGATTTGATTATTTTTCATGTTTTGTTGGTGGTAGGTTGAGACTTGTTTTACAAAATGTTTTTGATAGCGGAGGAGCATTTACATGTTGTTTTGCTCTTAGTGTGTGCTGGGGGAGTGTGGAACGTGGAATAGTCACATTCATCGTGTTTGTGTGAGTATTGAGCTTAGTAATTTTTTTGCTAATTTTTTCAGGATTTTTTATGGTTTTTTGGTGTCCACATTCTATTGTTGTGTATTGTTAATGGTTCTGAAGTTTATTTTGTAAAAATGTTTGAAAGTTGTGAGGTGTGTGCTTTGGTAGGTTTGTGATTTGATTTGCTGTGTAAGTGTTGTTTTGTGGCTTATTGGGGCTTTTTGTATTTATTTTTAAAAAATTAGTTTAAAAATTGGCTTGATCATGGGTTTGAGAATTTGTAGGTGTTTAGTGTTTGTTGTTGTATTTTTGAGGCATTCTCCCCGAGGTATCTTTGGTTAGCTGTCTTTTTTTGAATTAGTTGAAAGTGTAAGTTTTTTTTGTATTAGCTTGTTTTAATTTTTTTTTTTTAGTTTTGTGGCGTTTTGGATTGTTTATTTTGATTATATTAGTTTTGTTTGTGGTTTGTTTTTCCTTATGAATTCAGAGATATTTTGTTCCTATGTCTGCTTTTTTTTAGTTAGTTATACGTTTTCCTGAAAGTGGTTAGTTTTGTTATTTTTGGGTATTGTTTATACAATATTATTTTATATATATTATTATATTTATATATTATTTTATATATATATATTATATATATTATTAATTATTATAATTTATAATTTATATTATATATATATTATATTAATATATAATCTATATATATTATATATTTTATATTTTATTTATTTATTTTATATATTATAATATGATACTATTGATGACGATTTAATTCGTTCTTATCGGTCTAAAATAATCTTATTTTTTCTCAATCTGTCTATCGTTCATATTTTCTGTCCCGATTTAATGTTGATTTGTATATTACTTACCAAGAAATATAGAAAATTTAGTGGTTTTGCTGCATTCATAATTTTAAGAGCTCATAAATTTAATAAGTACGTAGAATTGTAATGTATATGTCCATTTTCTCGCTTATTTAAATTTTTTTAAATCCAATGTTTTGAAGATTCAACTATATTCTATAAATTGCTCGCATAAAAAGATTAAGTTGAAAATATATTGGAGCATGCATGATTTTAATATTAAATACAAAATTCAAAATATTATGAAGGAAATAATTTATCATTTATTATATATTATTATTATTATATATTATTATAATATCATCATCATCACATCCATACATCACCCACCTTTCTCTACCCCAATGACTAGTGTTTTTATTGGGACTGCGATGGTAACGGGCTGTTTTTTTGACTTTTTACTTTATTTTAAGTCACATGCACCCGGAAACAGAAAAGTAGTTGAAGACATATGACGCAAGTCGAAAAGAAACGCCCCCCCCTCCGCCCCCCTTTATTACCTTTTAGTGAGAAACTTCCGTCCTGCAGTTCAAAAAATCCACCATGAGCTCACGGCCTGCGTACCGCGACGAACCTTCACTGTGGCATTTCTGGTCAATGTGGGGTTCATCCCTGCATAAAGTCCACCACAACCATAACCTCCTCACAAAACCCCGCAATACACTCCTATTATGTCACCTTTCTTCCCGCCTCTGGCAAACTCACATATCTCTCCTCCAGGCATTCCTTTTAAGACTCAACCCATCTGTCTCCCAGCCCGGTCGATTCCCAGCCTACATTCCTACTTTACTCATACGTTGCTGCTTAACAAATCCGACTACCAATCCTATCCTTTCCAATGACCAAACCATCCTTACGTACTTTCATTTATGCTCATTTACCCCCTATCCATCCACACCACACGACTTACTTTAACGTTCTTCCTCATTTTTATCAATTCTTCTCACACCTAACACCACCCCTAAGGATTGTCCATCCTGAACACATGTGTACTTTATATCTTTTGTATAACCTCTTATTCAGACTACAGTCTCACTACTATACATTAAGACAAGTAATAATATACCTTCATGTAAGACCCTAGATCACTCAAGACATAGTCCCTTTAAACCACAAACGATTTAATTGCACCAGCCACCTTCCTGCCATTCTCCAACCTTTCCTACTTCACTCTGCATTCATCCGTTCCTTCTTTATCCAAACACTTATATCCTAGAGCCTAAATATTTAACTCAGAACACTTGTTCCAGCAGCTTCACCATTCTTTTAGACCTGAGTTATACTTCTACTCTAACCTTGGGATTTCTCGCTCACAACCATAACCTTACTCTTATCTACATTTACTTTCAAACCCCTCCTTTTAACACACCCTGCCAAATCTCTTTACCAATAATCTCAAACTTCAGATTCACCGCACAAAATTGGAAGAATTGGGGGGAAAAGGAAGATGATATATATTAGAGGCGTGTTAAGTGTGAGAAGAATTGATAAAATAAGGAATGAACGCATCAGGGAGTTGTGTGGTGTGAAAAAATGCGTAAATGAGAGAATAAACGAGAGTACATTTGAGATAGTTTGGTCATATGGAAAGAATGGATGATAGTCGGTTGGTTGATCTATAGTGGTGAGTGTGCTGGGAATCGACTGAGTGGGAGAATGAAGAAAAATATGATTGAGTCAGTAAAGGAATGCTTGGAGGAGAGGAATGTGAGTTTGGCAGAGGCGAGAAGAAAAGTGCATAAAAGGAGTGAATGGTGGAATTTGGTGAGGGGGTATGATTATGGGCTTGGCCCATGGGGTAAACCCCACATTAATGAGATATCACAGTGAGGGGCTCCGTCGTAGTCTTATGAAACCCTAGGGTCTAGGGTGGATTTTTTTTTTATTTCAATGAGTTCTCACTTAAGGGGACGGTAAGGAGGGAGGGGCTTTCTTTTCGATTGCGTCATACTCATTTTCTACTTTTCTGTTTTTTCTATGTATGCGACGCAACCTCACCCCGTAAATCTGTGGGGGGATAAGCCGTGTGTGGGTGTTGGATGATTATTTATTATATGTTATATATTTATTATTAATCAAATTATTATATATTTAGTCAATCTTTATTTATAAAGAATTATGATTGTTATAGATATAGTTATTTTTTCTAGTATAATACTTTTTATATTATTATTAAATATATTAGTTTATGATTTTTTTAATTTTACATATATAATGCATAGATATATATATATATATATATATAATATATATTAGTACATTTGAAGTTTTGTTATAAACTAGCTACTAATTTAATATTACAACTTGCAGCTCTTCCTGGTCCTTCTGGTTCATCTGTTAATCAAGATGGGTTATCTGCTTCAGAAAATGCTGGTAAGCATGCTGTGGTATTCAAAATTTTTGTTTGGTTGCCTTCTAAAATATCTTTTGTACGTTGGTTTAAAACGATTTGCGTTCCTTTTATTTATTATTATTATTATTTATTTATTTTTTCGCATAGTTTTATTGTATTTTAAAATATTTTTTATTATTATTATTATTAATTTGTATTACTAGCATCATACAATTTTTTTTATTTACTTGTGCAGTCTTAAGTTTCTTTTTTAAATGAATTAATTGTAATTATATAATTTACTCTTTTAAACTTTTAATCATTTATTTAAATTGAATCGTACGTTTTAGATTGAACTTATTTATTGACAAAAGTATTATTTCAAGAGTCGATAAAGTAATTAATTAATTTACTTGCATTACCGTAACTTCTTATAATATTATATATATATACTATTATATATATATATATATACTTGAATATATAACTTAGAGTTATATTATTTAGAGTATATAACTGATGTATTAAAGAATACATATATGGATTTATCTATGTTTAATTAACATATAATATATTAATTGTGTTAACACGACTATTTTTATTATTATTATTGGATATAACTGTTTTTGACTGTTTTTCTTTTTTTGACTTGGTTTTTTTTTTCTTTAATGTTTTTGACTGTTTTTAACTGTTTGGACTGTTTGTTACTGTTTTTTGACTGACTGTTTTTTTGACTGTGTTTTGACTGTTTATTGAACTGTTTATTAATATTGAATATATATTATATATATTATTTAGTAAACTTTGAATTATATACAGTTAAATGTTATTAATATTCAAGTCAAAAACCTTTTATTTGTAATTCCATATGTATTTATTATTGTTAATAAAATATACTATTACTATATATATATATATATATATATATAGTTATTTATTTTTTAGTTATAATTAGATTTATATATATTATATTATAGTATAATATATACTAGTTTATTTATATATATTATTAGATATCATGTTTATATATATTATATTATAGACTAGTCCTAATTGACTGTTTATTGATATTATTATATGATATATATATATATATATATATATATTTGTATATAAGACAATTCTTTTTTTTTTTTTTTTTTTTTTTTTTTTTTTTTTTTTTTTTTTTAACTTTGCATTTAATTTTTTATATATTGTTTTATCGATAAAGGCATACTTGTCACATCTGTTTTAATTTTGACTGATAATTATTTTTAATTAAATAATCATTTAAGCAAACAAAAATTAGCCTTATCCATAATACTGTGCTTAATTGACAATTTTGCTTATGAATAAGGCAAATCTTTTTTTTTTTTTTTTTTTAACTTTCATTTATTTTAAATATGTTTTAGAAGGCATCCATTTTAATTATAATTATTTTTAGTTTATACAACTTTATATATAAATTAGTTCTTAATTAAATTGCATGCCTTTTGTAGTATTTTAGATGGGCCTCATTTTGTTTTCTTAAATATATATATTGTTAGATTTAGGGCTGCAAAGCTTGGTTACATCGGCCTAACACATTGTTCTGTTATCAAAACCTTGTTTCCGTTTTTTGGCTTACTTTACATAATTGCAAGGGAATTTGATTATATTTCCTTTGATTTTTTAACTCCTTCAATACAGTGGGAAATTTAAGTACGAAAAATTTGATCAAATCAATCATATAATTGAAACATTTTAACTTAGTATATTGTTAATAATGATGTGTAAATTTTTTACTGGGGTTTGTGGTGAAGGGGTTTGGGTATTGTTATGATTGGCATTTAATTATTTAAAGTGGAGGAATTTATTTAATAAATTAATATGCGTCATTTATTAAAAATAAAAATAAAATTTATATATATATATATTTATATATGATAAATGAGTGCCAGTAGAAGTCCTCAATACTCATGCGGGTCCTCTCCGCAGCAGCAGTGCCTCAAAATGCTGTTTGCGAGGCACTCAACTTGTCTCTGCGACCGACTCCTGCCATATCTCAGCTCAATGGTTCTGCTGCTACGACAACCTCTACTGTTATGCCAGCCCCTGTTTCCATCCAAGAACACAACATGCAACGTGCTCTCTATCACCACCGGAATACATTTCATCAGTCTTCTTCTAGTACAATCACTTTAGTAGCCCCTTTCCATAATCAATTTAAATGTGAAAATGAATATGAGGAAAAGGTTCATCCGGATATTGTAAGTTCAGTGGTATCGGGTGGAGCCACTACTTCAGATACCCAAATTTATAATTCAGATTCTGCTATAGATTTAGTGTGTGCATCAGAAAAAAAACCTTTTGCAGAGACCACAGACTTTCATGGCAGTCATGTGACTGTTTCATTTGGAGATACGGCTGTAAGTGGTACTGCAACATCCGCCCCAATTTACAAGACTAAAGTTTATCCTTGCCCTGAGTGTCTCAAAGTATTTCGTCACCCTATGTCACTTCATCACCATCGTCACGTCCACAAAGGAACTTATACCTGCCAGTCTTGCGGGAAAGTATTTTCTCGTCGCTGGGATCTTCACCGTCACATTCATAGATCAAAAATGGGTTGCCGGCGGCCCAACCACAGTACTGCAACTCCTGTTATAGATGCACCGCAAGGCATAACTACTACTACTACTGCTTCACTGCGATCAGACCATCCTTACGATCTGAATAATCCCCCTTCCAACTGACTGTGATATGATTAGGCGATACTAGATAATAGACTTGTGTAAAGAAAAAAATATTGCTTTGTTATTGTTTTTGTTGTTGTTGTTAGGAGTGCCGAAGCACTTCAGCTGTGATCCCCAGCCAAAGATGGTAGCGGGTGTGTATTTTGTGATATGGCCCTTCCTTTTTTATATACTCCCGCTATCTTCTGTCAGCTGATATATTTATAGGGTATAATTACGTACACTCATTTTGTTATATATATATATATATATACCTATATATATATTATATTATATATAATATAATATATTATGTGGTTATATAGGGAATATAGTAAGTATAGTAATTTTAATATATTATATATATATTTTTTGTATATGTATATATATGATATATATATATACTATTATAGTTTCCCGTATTAACAAAAGATTAAGTAAATGATATTTATTATTTTTTAACTTGTTAATAATTTTATTGGAAGAATAAAGACATCAGTTTTAGACCTGAATAGTTGCTAGACAGCTTATATGTGATAACTTCCCAGTGATGCTTATTGTATAGTCCTAAACTTTGGTTCTGTGATAATTTTAGTTGCTGTCTACTTTTCTTGCAATTTTCCATAACGTAATAAGCTTAACCTTTTATTAGTTTTAAATATTGCTGCTCCGGTGATTATAAAGTAAAACTTTTATAAGAAAAAAAAATATATATATATATATATATACACACACACACATATGGATTTATATATTTAGAGTGTTGTTGAAATTGTTCCTATTACTTTATTGAATATATATATATATATATAATTATACAAAAAAGTCTGCTGCATTTAAAAAAAAACTATGTTCAAATAGGGCAATAATAAATGTTAGCAATATTTCTGCTATGTCTCGTTTCAGTTTACCTTCTGTGATAATTTAAACTTGTGTTTATTAAGCTTCAAAGATTAAAAATTAAGCAGAATTTTACGGCTGTCTAAATCACCTAATATGTATATAAAAAATGCTCTTGAAAATACCGTTAAAAGTTATAAATAATAATAATAATAATAATAATAATAATAATAATAATAATAATAATAATCATAATCATAATTAATACTCTATTAACTTTATATCAACTGCTAATAAAAAAGCTTTTGTAAATGTTACAAATGGGAAATCATTTTAATCTCGATTAAATAGTAATGTTCAAAGAATGAATTTTAGGTGTGAAAACTGTTGTGATAGAAGTTATTTATTACTGGGTTGGAAAAAGTGT
>JABUQX010019680.1:17500-29003 GCA_015478945.1 Trachelipus rathkii
GTAAAGTAAAGTATATTTTAAATTTTTTTTAATATAGATTTATGGTTTTTTAAAAAGTTTTTTATACTGTTATATAAATTACAAATTTCAATTAATTTGCTTGATAAGTGAAGCTTATATAATTCACCCTCATTTGAAAAATAAATGTACAGTATGAGAGAACATAATGTTCTATTTGAAAAACCGCTGTGGCAGTAGTATCCTC
Organism: Trachelipus rathkii; assembly: GCA_015478945.1. Lineage (NCBI taxonomy): Eukaryota > Metazoa > Arthropoda > Malacostraca > Isopoda > Trachelipodidae > Trachelipus > Trachelipus rathkii. The sequence goes on from JABUQX010019680.1 coordinate 17,706, forward strand.
TTGTGCCAAGTTTAATATATATATATATATATTATATATATATATATATATATATATAATATATATATTATATATATATATAAATATAATATAATATATATATATATATATATATATATATATATATATATAAAGTTTGATTCTTAAGTTTAAATATATTTATATATAGGTATATATATGTAAATGAATATAGATGATCGTTCGGTAAAAGCACTTTAAAATAAGTTTTCCACTTAAACATTTATTATCCTTAGTCTCCGATCGTTAATTTTTGGCAAGTGCCTTTATATTCGTAAATTTAAAAAAAAAAAATTTTTTTTTTTCATTTTTTTTTGTTTTTCAAACTTTTTTTTTTAAGCCAAGGAAACGTATTTTGGTTAATAGTGGAAACCTTGTAAAGTAAAGTAAAAGAAATAAAAATACAAGGCCTTTCCGTTTTACCTTCTCAGTGATATTTTTCTTTCAGAAATGATTTTAATGTGACTTTTTGTGGTTTATATATTTATATTTTATTTTACAATAATTTCGATTTTTTTTTCACTCGTGATATGTTAGTTAACCAAACTTAATCTAACCAGCAAAAATTAAAATAGAAAAAATGTTAGTCCAGCAGGAGGTTGCTAGGAAAAGTTGCTAACCTGCAAAAATTTAAAAGAAAAAAAAAAGTTAGTCCATCAGCAGGTTGCTAAAAAAAAATGTTAAATTTGGCCTTTAAAAAAATTTGAATCTTGTTAAATTCAATTTAAACACACAAACCACAAAAAATAATAATAAAATCATTTTTAACAAAAATATCACTGGGAAGGTAAAAATAAGAAAGCCAAATAATATATTCGTTCATAAAGTATTTCGGGTATAAAATTGAAGAGTCTTCAAAACGCAACTAAAAATTGCTAAGAGGATGCAATATATGTGAAGGATTGCTAATTCAATATATCAGTGAATTAGTTTTAAGCCATCTTTTAGTTTCATATTTTAAAATTGATATTTTTAACTTTTTTTTTTCTTGGTACATTCATAAGAAATCAATTTTTCATGAAGCATATATTTGAAAGTTATAAAAGAAAACTGAACACAGATACCCCATTTAAACTTTATTCATAAACATGCTTGTACGTGATGATTGCCTTGGTGGTCGTGGTAAGTATTGTCGAGATCCAAAGGAGTTGGAGCTGGACATTGAATTCATCGTTTCCTGCCATTGTTCTACTGCAGAATAGCTAATAGGTCACAAGACTCGTTATTAAAGCTATTTGAACAGTTATTTGCCTGTAAATACATTTTTGAAACTTCACCCTATGTAATAGTCTTTATTTTTTTTTTAAAATCTCCAGATTATTGTAAAATTACTTTGAATTATTTTTTTATACATATATTGAAGAGGCCTAACTATGCGAAAAATGGTCATTAAAGGATCGCATGCAATTTTATATCCGTAGAAACTTGTTTTGATAGCTCTAATTTCGTAAAATAATGCCGTTAAACCGTAGATTTTTTACTTATATCCTGTAACAGTCTTGAGATCTAAAAGTTAAAATTAATACCAGAAACCTTTATTGTTAATGATCCAGAAAAAAAGCGGCTACTTCTGTATTTGGAAAGGAAAACATTCATTTTGATTTTTGACTTATAATAAGCAAATTTCTTGGTTAAAGATAAAGGTAGACTAAATTTTATAAAGGCTACACATTTTATGATATTTGTATATGAATTTTCTAGAGACAGAAAAATCAATTGTTATGAAAGCCCCTATGAAAAAATACCAAAGATTCACATGACTACCAACACGAGGAAAACACCAAAATGTAAGCTATCTTATAGCAGACTTTTTCCGATACTGCTTTTGAGTGTTAATATCAGCGGAAGGGCATTCCAGGCTTTGCTGATAAAGTGTAAAGTTATTTTTGTGTTTGGGGAGGTTTTATTATGCACCTTTCTTCTCGCCTCTGCAAACTCATTCCTTTTCTTCAGACATCCTTTACCGACTATCTACTTTTTCCCAACCGGTAAAATCCCAACTCACTCATTACTATACGTCTGCTTAACCCACCAACTATCATCCATCTTTTCCATATGACAAAACCATCTCAATACACTCGTTTATTCTTTCATTTGACCCTTTCACACCAAACAACTCTCTAACACGTTCATTCCTTATTTTGTCAATTCTCACACCTAATACGCCCCTAAGATTATCCATATTAACATATTGCACATTAGATCTATACTTATTCGAACCGCACTTCTCGTCATAATATACTAATTGCAAAGAACTCTGTCCCATTTGTTTAAATGCCGAGTCCCAACGTTCAGAACTTCATCTACAAGATCATTTTTGATTAAATGCAGTATTAAAGTAGTATTTTATAAGACGAAGATAGCTTTTAAAGTAGGCTTCAATATTCCCTCGTAGGACACACTCTAAACATATTAAATACCAAACCAAATAAAAGGAATGATCGATTGACTGCACTATAAATACCTAAATATTAACGTACGGGTCAGTTAACCCACACTTAGCTCTTTGCGATTCGCATCATAGAATAATTCTGCTTATCTCACTATCGTCTCATAATACTACTCATACATCGTCCTTAGGGATTGCTCTGGTCGTGCTCTCATTGCTTCTCGCATCTTACCTGGCATTCTTAGGGACTCCTCTCAGGGTACATGACTGCTATCTACTACTCAATCGTCTCATCATAATCATCATCATCAACAGCACGTCCCAGCCCCTCCCAGCTGCGCTAGCTTTGGGCTACTGAGACCGGTTCCTCCTCACCCCGCCCCTTACGTAAGTGACTACTCTACTCAGTTCATCGTCGATAAAAGTAGATCAATTGCAATATGTTAATTATGGATAATCTTAGGGTCGTCTCTCAGGTGTCGTAGCTCTATGCTTCTGGACAAAATCATCCGTAATCTTTCATCGATGCTACGCTGTCTTATTCGTAGACGTTGTCTCTGCCTCGTGTCTGCTAATGCGTCTCGCAGATCTGGCTCCTATACTCAATAGAATCTCGACGTGATATTCTCAGCTCTTCTCTCTCGTCTCTCTGCTCTTCTCCTCTCATGTCGAAACTCGAAATCGAGAACTCGAAACTCGCTACTCGATCTCTCTCTTCTCTCTCCAGCATGATTCTGCTTTCCTCAGACTCCAAACTCCCACCGCCGCGGCTCTGACTCCACTATTGGAGGGTGTTCCAACCGCAATACTAGCGTTTGCGGAAAATGTGCACAACTGTCTGACGCATCTGCACGTCCCTCTTCTGAGGGTACTATCTTATTTCCACGAGATAAGCTATTCTCCCAGGTTATATCCGGTACCCTCGATATGCTTAGCTCTGCCATCGCTGTCTAAATCACCCATCGGAGCTTCGGGCTTCCTTTTTGTCACATTCGGGGATCCTTACCGACTCTATCCCAGTCTACATGGACGGCTCCAAATAGTCACCGGAGTTGGCGGTTTTCTCGGACTGCACTCCCAACTCACTCACCCTCATTTTCCCGCGACAATCACGGCGGAGCTGGTTGCCATTTTAATGGCGCACACTAGGATTCTTTTTATCACCAGATGCCGTATGTGATTTACTCTTGACCCTCATAGCGTCCTTCAGGTCCACTATCCAAAAAATCATTTGGTGTTTCTTATTCAACGATTCCTTCATCGACTTCACACCAGAATGAAACTGGTCATTTTGTGCTGGATTCCCTCCCATGTGAGGGTGGCTAGCAATGAAACGGCCGACAGGGAAGCCAAGGTGGCTTTGACTGATAGCCACCGAATTTCCAGTTTTGTTCCCTATAGAAAGGGTACCAGCCTTCGCCGAAGTTTCAGAGTTCGTTGGGAGGAATGTTGGAGCTCTGACCGCCGTGGCTCCAAACTTCGTGGGGTCAAGCCCCACTTGGGATCTTGGTCATCCGCCTTTTTATGAAACCGCCTGCGGGAGCCTATTTTGTCAGTCTTGGGATCGGACACCTTGCTCACTCACGGACACTATATGCCCCGACGAGTCCCCCCCCCACACACAAATTGCCAGTTTTGTCACATTCATAGCCCGATGTCTATACATCTCTTTTGTTGACTGTCCTAATTTGACCATTGTCCAACACAAATTCTTTTCCGATATCTCGGAGGCCTACACCAAACTGACTAGTATACTCAGTCAACTACATTTGATACTGTCGTTGTCTTCGCTTTCCTTTCTGAAGTAGGCATTTTCCGTAACATATGATAGTCCATCGTCTTTAGTTTACTCCCGTCTTGTAGATTTCGCCTAGGCGCAATCCCCGGTCTGGCAGATTCTTAGGGAGCCGAGATTGCCTGTACATGCATTCGAAAACACTGGCTGGAAGTTTCTTGCTGGACTCTTATTAAAACATTGAAAATTCATAGACTAAGAAGTCACATGAACCTATTGAGGCTGTCCCAGTCAGCTAGAGTAAATAGGCCAATCGCCAATGCTCCTGCAAAACCCACACGGTACCCTAGAGCTTGTCAATATCTGTATACACCGCAAGAAGGTATTGATTCTTGTTGAGGTGTGATACTACTTTGTGAATAACCTGAAACATAGCATGGTGACAAGAACCAATACTTGGGGGGGATTTCGTTCATCCCTCCGGCCCCAGCACTAGTATGTGCATTTGTCACATACGAAATCTTTTATCTTTTAATCTTTTTTCTATTGCCTCGTTTTCCATACTCTTTATCTTTCAATCCTCCTCCTTTTTTTTTTTTTTTTTTTTTTGCTTGCTGTGCGAATGTTGGGTGGTCATCTAGAATGGATCCTAGAAATTGAACTTGTGAAGTTAGAGAGGTGGCAGGTTCTTCGACTCCCTTTTTTTCTTAAAAAATACTGATGAGGTTTTGGTGGTTGAGACATGGGAGTTACCTTTTTGTTAAATTTTCTCAATACCTAGTTGAAGTTACCTTTCAAGAAATGGTATCTTGGCACCGGCAATACATAGCGTCATGTCATCAACATAGATAGAAAAATTAACCGTAGATTGGATAGAAATAACGAAAATATGGACTCCCAGAGCAGATAATAATATACTTAGAACACTGCTTTGCAGAACTCATTCATCCAGAGTACAGTGGCATTATAGAACAGAAAAGTATCGAACTCGGATTGATGTCTGACATATGGCATTTAATAAAGAGAGGGAGGTCTTCGGAAACCTAGCGAGTGAAGTTTAAAGAGAACCGGAGTTCTCCACGTTGTCTCATAAGCTTTTTCAAGGGAGGGGGAAAAATACTCTTACCTTCTCACAAGTTGAGAAGGCTTCCCGGATTTCATGATCCAGTATTTCAAGGGATCCGAGGTCGAACGATTTTTGCGGAAACCAAACAGGAAATTTGAAAAACCCTATCGACTCTCTAGAACAGGGAAAAGGCGGCCTGATTTGGTGGAGGGGTTTCTCCATGAATGCGAAGTAAGTAGAGTTCAACCAAGTTTATCTTTGGGTGGACGTGGTTGGTCGTTGGAAAAGCAACCAAATTGGCTCATGCCTAGGAATATAAGCGATATCAGCATCTGCCAAGCAAGTAGATTCAGAAATTTGTGGAGAATATGGGAAAGTTTCCATGCTAACAGTTAAGAAGGTGACGCAGGAGAAGTGTCACTTTTTTTTTAAAGAAGCTGGAGTTGCGATATTGAGATTCGTAGGGTTACGGAGATATGACTCTAAAGACTGTCAGTGAGCTATCCGGTGGGTGATTTTGGAAGACTGGACAATTTGAGTTAAGATCGGGAACCTTTAAATTCTCTTTCGGTGTTTGCGTTGAACGGTTTTTCATTCGAGAGAGAGAATGGAGGAGGATTGAACGATAGAGTATGAAAAACGAGGCAATAGTAAAAAGATAAAAGATTTTGTATGTGACAAATGCACATAATAGTGCTGGGGCCGGAGGGATTAACGAAATCAGCCAAGTATTGGTTCTTGTCACAACGAGAATCGATACCTTCTTGCGGAGTATGCAAGATATTGACAAGCTCTAGGGTACCGTGTGGGTTTTGCAAGAGCATTTTGGGCGATTGGGCCTATTTACTTTAGCAGACTGGGACAGCCTCAATAGGCCCATGTGACTTCCTAGTCTATGTATTTTCAATGTTTCAATAAAAGTCTAGCAAGAAACATCCAGTCAGCTGTTAATAATAATTTTTTGTTTTTGAATGCATGTACAGGCACAATTTCGGCTCACTAAGAAGCTGCCAGACCAGGGTTTTAATGTCCGTCATTAACACAGATTGAATATTGCATTTACATTACAGTTACCATTTCTATAATTCATATCAAAATTTAGCCCATTACCTACTTTTTGATAGACAAGTCTTCAAACTGGCATTGAAAAGCTCGATACCATTACGACTCTAGTGAACTCTGTCTTCTGAAAAAGATCTTGGTCCAGAAATTCTTCACAAATCCAAAAACCTAATATTTTCTTAAATTTATAATTTCCTAACCTTTTCATTTACACTTAAAGCCCTGTTTTCTCATTCCTGACCTGCACCTGTCGTAGGTAAAATCCAAGAAACAATGCACCTCCTTCCACTAGCTTTAATTTTTTGAATCTACCTCCTATAATCTGCTGTTAATTCTTCTGACCTTCTATGTCCTATATCATGTGTACCCACATGCACTATCACATTTGAATCGACATTTGTATTCCCAATCTCTTATGTGAATGGAATTTTTTTTAGGTTGCTAAGTATCATCAAAATGGATTTGAGATAGTTTTCCCGAAGTTTATTTTGTTGTTTAGCGGATAATGCCTGGTTTGCTATGTTATTAAAAATCATAATACAAAATTTGTAAAGGTCCCCTTTATGATTGTCAAGTCTAGAAACTGCGCAGTGGTTGAGCATTTTATATGAATATTTCATGAAGTTACGCATTACCAAACTTATGGGGTGGGGGAAAGGAGAACGAAACGTGAAATCGTGGATTTATTTGCTGCATCTCATCATTTCTATTCTATAAAGTGTGAAAGCTATAATACATGAAAAGCGATTTAATTTTCGTCAGAAATTGGTTTTGGTGATGACTAGTGGAATGAGTTGGTATGGTTGAATTTAAGATTGTACATTTACCTCCGTGTCTAAGCAAAAAAAAAAAAGTGAAAGACCATACTTTGTATCATTTTTCTTACTCTTCTATTCATTAGTTAAATTTTCCTGAATAAGAATATATGGCTGTTATAAAGTTATTGGTAAAATTAGGAAAGTAAATCTACAATCATATATGGCATATAATTCATATTAAATTAGAAACCAGAAGTAATAAAAATGATTAACTACAGTAAAAACTTATTAACACATATGATGAAAAGATAAAGCGACAAGTAATTAAATTGTTTGTGACTGCAGAGATAACGTTAGACTTCTTCGCCGCATGCATTCTGATTTAAACTCGATTAATACGTGTATTTCTAAATTTTATGTATTGCTTTAACGTTACAAAATTTTACGTGATATTTCACCACCGTTGCTCTGATAATATTTATTAGTATATGAACATATCGAAAATAGAGACTGCACGAAACTACGTTGACCTATCGAGACCACACAGTCGAGAAAGTCCACAGTGTGAAATCATGTTGAATAGTAGTCAACTGGAAGAAGTATCCGAGTTAAAAACTAAAGTAGACAATTTGCCAACTCTAATACACGCAACATGCAAAATATGCATGAGCTAAAGTACACAATATCTGAACTAAAATCTAGCAAACTACCGCACCCAAAGGTTTGTCAGTAATATCATTCACGAAGTACTTTATACGACAACTTTCGCAAAAGCTAAAACTATCTATATAGGCCTGCTAACTATATTGTTAGTCATTGGATTAGATTATAGTCAACTTTACCGCATGACAATTAACTTTAATAACACTACGAATCTGTCAATTAGACTTACTCATGGTAAACCACACAATACCCAGATTATTTGTATACCTATATAGTCCTTAAACGTTTCAAGTGAATCACGATTGACAACTTTCTGCGACAAACAATTTTAAATTAACATCCTTAATGCAGAATTTAGTATTTTCTTACTTTTTAATATAAGTCGTTTTCTTTTCGTCCACTACCTTAGCTAAATTTTTAGTTATAAAATTTTTGAAGAAAAATAGCGTTCTATTCGTCACTAGGCCCCAAAATGATGCCATACCTATCTAAATATTTAGAATCCTGAAGATAATTTAAGAGCGGTCTTCAGAAATCTAAATATTTAGAAGTAAACAAACTCATTTGGTAGCTGCCATTTTATCTTTACTTTTATGTGCTGTTTTATATAATGTTATTTAATGTTAAAATATATTGTAGTTTTCATTTATTTGTAAGTTTTATTTATTTTGCGAAAAATAGGTCGTACTCGTAGACTATATATGTTTTTAACTTTAATTAAGCCCACTAGAAAACACCATCAATAGTTAATTTTTTTTATATATATATTTGCCAATAATTGGCTTCATTATCATTTTTGTTTTAGTTGCTTATATTTCAATTACGAAAATATAAATGTTCCTGTATCAGTTAAATATTTTTCAGGTGGCAGAAAATCTAGATTTAGCAAATTTTTTAGAAAATTCGCCCAATTGCTTAAATATAGGTTGCGCTAAAGTAGACCTTGCAAAAATTGGTCCAATCTAAATTTTAATTAAGTTTTTGAACGAATAGAAAACGGCTTTATTATGCTCACTGTTTATCTACTATAGACAATTTGTTGATCTCTGTTAGGGCGGATAAAACCTATAGTTTAAAAAAAAATTAATTAATTTTCTCTTGTTTATATAATATTTACATCATATTTCTTTTCTTTATCTTCCCTTTGTTTCTCGCTAGATGTAGGGTAGGGTAGGGTGTGAAACATGCATGGAAATACGATAGTTAAGTAGAAGATCATGACGTAAGTCGAAAGGAAAGGCCCCAGCCCTCTCCTCCATACCATTAAGTGAGAGCTCGTCGTAGTAAAAAAAATCCACCCTACGACTTCACAAGACTGCGACGAACCATCACTGTGGTATCTCATTAATGTGGGGTTCGCCCCCCCTGGGCCAGGCCCACAACCATACCCCCTCAAAATCTCGCCATTCACTCCTAATAATGCACCTCTTTCGCCTCTACCAAAATCGTATTCCTTTCCTTCAGATGTTCCTTGACTGATTCGATCCTAGCTCTTTTCTTCGTTCCTCTTTCTTCGGTCTCTCAACCGGTCGATTCCCAGCACACTCACCATTATACATCCGCTTTACCAACTGACTATCCATCCTTTCAACTTGGTCACACTATCTTAATGCACGCTCGTTTATTCTCTCATTTAGACCTTTCTACACAAAAACAACTCGCTCACACGTTCATTCCTCATTTTATCAATTCTTCACACACCCCTAAGATTATCCATCTGAACGGATTGTACCTTAGATCTATACCTTTTATTCCATATTATAGTTTCACTACTATATACAGGTAACAACATACCTTCATGCAAAACCCTAGTGTACTCATAACTTAACCCCATTTTATCCACCAAGGATTTAATTGCCACCTTCCTGCCATTCACAACTTTCCTACTTCACACTGCATCATCCGTTCCCTTTTCATCCAACAAATACCCTAAATATTAAACTGATACTTCCAATTGCTCACCATCCAATATGACTTTACACAGTGCACTCACCTCACTCACTACCATCACCTTATTCTTATCTACATTTACTTTTAAACCCCCTTTTACACACACCTGTCAATCTCTTCTACCAATCCTCTTATACTCCTCAGACTCACTGCGTAAAACCAAATCATCTTCGTGCAATAAACTGAGCACACTCCACTCTCTTCCATTCCCCATCTATCTACACCTCCTACCACTCTTGCGTCCAATTCTTTCATCACCCCATCCATATATAAATTAAATAATTAAGGAAACGTAACACATCCCTGGCTCAATCCACTGTTAATATTAGAAAAAATAATTTTCAAATCTATTTATTCTTACACACGTTTCACTATCTTCATAAATACTTTAATATATATATATATATATATATATATATAAAAATATAATTTTATATATTATATATAAATCATATATATTATATATATATATATATATATATATATATAATATATTTATAATAATATATCTATATAGTGGCATCCTAGGTGTGAAAAGAATTAATATAATGAGGAATGTACGTATTAGAGAGTCGTGTGGTGTGAGAATAGGGGTAAATTGAGAGAATAAATTAAAGTATGTTTGTTGAGATGGTTTGGTCATTGGAAAGGATGAATGAAAGTCGGTTGTCTAACGGAAATATATACCAGATGTGTGTTGGGAACCGACCGGCTGGAGACCGAAGAGAAAGTGGATTGAGTCGATGAACACGAATGTCGAAGGAGAGAAATGTGAGTGTTGGCAGAGGCGAGAATAAAGTGCGGTGAAAGGAGAGAATGGCGGGGTTTTGTATGGGGGCTATGATTGTGGTCCACCTGGGCAGGATGAACACCTTAACATTGACTGATTTACGCATAGTGAGGTCCGTCGCGTCCATGATGCTCTAGTGGATTTTCTGGATCTGGTGACGACTCTCACTAAATTAATGGTACAGAGGGGGCGGTTAAGGCTGGGCTTTCCTTTTTCGACGTTTCATTTCTCCTACTGCTTTCTTTTCCCGATGTTGTACAGCACCTTACCTCCAATCTTGGGAAGAGTAAGTGAAGAAGAAAGAAGAAAGATATTATATATATATATATAATATATATATATATATATATATATATATATAATATATATATACAGATGTGTTAGATATATCAATTATATTTACATACATATAAAAGATTTACCTATCAATAAAAATCCGTCAATGTTAAAGGGGTTCATCCCCGTGGCCCCATGTGGGCGCACAAACCATACGCACCCTCAAAAACCCCGCGCATTCTCCAATTATTCCTGCTCTCGTCCAAACTCAACATTTCTCTCCTTCAGACACATGTTTACTGACTCAATATCCTAGTTGTTTCTTACGTCTCCCAAGCGGTCGGTTCCAAATACACAGACTCGCACTAACATCCGCTACCAACCGACTATCCATTTTTCCTTTCCACATGACAAATCCATCTCAACTACTTTCATTTATTCTCCTTTTAGCGTCCTGTTCTTCAGCACACACAACTCTCTAACATCATCGTTCACCATTGCTTATGTTTGATTCAAGGCTTTCAGAAACCCTAGGAAAGCTCTAGGAAAAGCACAATCCCAAATTCTTTTAAACTTTAGATTATAAAAATA
>JABUQX010019681.1:12500-15000 GCA_015478945.1 Trachelipus rathkii
TTATTATTATTTTATTATTCATTATTTTTTATATTATTATTATTTATTATTATTATTATTATTATTATTATTATTATTATTATTATTATATTATTATTATTATTATTATTATTATTATTATTATTATTATTAATTATTATTATTATTATTATCTATTTATTATTGTTATTTTTATTATTATTTATTTATTATTATTATATTATTATTATTATTATTGATTATTATTATTATTATTATTTATTATTATATGATTATTATTATTATTATTATTATTATTATTATTATTTATTATTATTTATATTATTATTCTTATTATTATTATTTATTATTATTATTTATTTTTATTAGTTTTCAAAAAAATTCAATATTAAAACTTCATAAATATTTTTTTTATTATTATTTTTATTATTACCTTTTATTATTATTTTTATTATTATTATATTTTATTATATAAAATTTATTATTATTATTTAATCTTATTATTATTATTATTATTATATTATTATTATTTAATTAATTTTATTTATTATTTATTATTATTTATTATTTATTATTATTTTACATTTTTATTATTTAATCATTTATTTATTATTGTATTATTATTTATTGTTTATTATTTTAATTAATTTATTATTTATTATTTGGATTATTATTTATTATTATTTACTTATTAAATTTATTTTATTTATTATTTATTTATTATTATATAATTATTTAATTATTATTATTTATTATTTATTATTTATTATTTATTATTTAATTATTTATCTAATGTATTATATATTATTCATTAGTTAACCTGATTTATTTTATTATTATTATTATTTATTAATTATTATTTATTTTATTATTCTTCATTATTCTTCATTATTAATAATTATTATTATTATATTATTATTATTATTATTATTATTATTATTATATGTATTATTATTAATTATTATTATCATCTATTATTATTATTATTATTATTATTAATTATTAATATTATTATTATTATTAATTATTATTAATTATTATATTTATTATTATTATTATTATTATTATTATTAATTATTATTATATTACTATTATTATAATTGTTTTATTTTATTTATTATTAAACTATTTATTATTATTATTTATTATTATTATTTATTATTATTATTTATTATTATTATTATTTAATTATTCTTATTATTATTTATTATTATCTATATTTTATTATTAATTATTATTATATTATTATTAATTATTATTATTATTATTATTATTATAATTATTATTTTATATTATTATTATATTATTAATATTATTATTATTATTATTCTTATTATTATATATTATTATTATTATTATTATTGTTATTATTATATTAAAATATTATTATTATTAAAATTATTATTATTATTATTATATTATTATTATTATTAATTATTATTATTATTTATTTTTAATTATTAAATATTATTATTATTATTATATTAAATTATTTTAATTATTCTTATTATTTATTATTATTATTTATTATATATTAATTTATTTATTATTATTATATTTTTTTATTTATTATTTATTATTTATATTATTATTACGATTATTATTTATTATATTATTTTAAATTATTTTATTATTATTTAGAATAATTATTATTATTTTATTTTATTTTGTTATTTTATTATTTTATCATTTTATTATATTTATTATTTTATTATTTATTACTAAATACATGAATAAACAAAATAAAGAAAGTTATTTATTTCTTATGATAAAAAATTTATTATTATTATTATTATTAATTTTAATTTATGATTAATAAAAGAAAATATATTAATTCTTATTATTATTATTATAAATAACTCTTATCACTATTTATTTATTAATGATTATTATAGTTATTTTAATTTGTTTTATTATATTAATATTATTAATTAATATTATAAATTAATATTATAATTAATATTATAATTAATATTTTATTATTGAATATCTATTATTGTTATAGTATACTCTTTATATAACATAACTCTTATCACTATTATATTTATTAATGATTAATTATATTATTATTAATTATGTTTAATTATTATTATTATTATTAATTTATTATTATTATTATTATTTTATTATATATTATTATAATTATTATAGTTATTATATATATTATTTATTATTATTTATTATTATTATCTATTAATTATTATTTATTATTATTATTTATTAATATTTTCAATTATTATTTTTATTATTCATTTTCATTTTCATTTTGTTATTTGCGAATATTTATTGTTTATATATTATAATTATTTATTTATTAATGATTATAATTTATTACTACTAATTATTTATTTAATAATTTTTAATTAATTTTTAGCTATTATTTATTTATTTATTTCTCAATGTTTTTATCATTTTATTATTTAGTATTATCTATTTATTATTTTATTATTTTATTATTTATTATTTATTATTTATTATTATTTTTTATTTTTTAATTATTTATTTATTATATTTTATTATT
>JABUQX010019681.1:20000-30000 GCA_015478945.1 Trachelipus rathkii
AACTGTACTTATAAATGGCGTAAACATTTACAATTTTCATAATTTCTAGCTACGTTATTCTCTAACTAGTGCGACGATGATAAATTCTTTCTCATCGCTGCATTGAAGTATTAATTCTTATATTCTATATAGGGTATAACACTCATTCCAAATGAGAGGGATTGTTACGCCACGAATGTTTAAGGCAGACATTCCCAACCGGTGTGCCGCGAGATCTGTCAGGGGTGCCGCGTGATTTTAATCTAATTGTAACATCTTTAACCTTTTTAATGAAGTTACGTTTTCAATTTATTAGGCAAAAATTCTTTAAGAAGGCTTTAACCTCCCTCTCTCCTGAAAGTTAATTATATATATATATTATATATTATATTATAATATATATTATATATTATATATAATATTATATATATATATATATATATATATATATATATATATATATAATATATATATATATATATATTACGTAAAGTTGCAGGACAAGGGTCTCTGCCAGGCGTAAGACAGTAAGATGCTCTATGTCTCTATAACTTCTATAAGTCTATGAGTCTATGTCTATTGTTAATTTAAAACTGCTTTCCATTTTGTTTTAAAATTGTGCTAGAAGAAATGTTCTTAAAATTTTCAAAAAAAGGAGAGGGGCGAACTTATACCCCTACTCTAAGTGAAAGTAAATTTGAACATTAAATCATTCTGGATCTTTCAACATCAAAAAATTTCTTATAAAGAAAGAACGTATTTAGAAGTTATTCGTCATTTTCATGGAACAATGATTCAGATAATACATGTCCCCTGTGCTTAGTGTTTGGTGAAACGCTAAGCCATGGTACCCAGCAAACTTAAGAGACATCTTGCTACGAAGCACCCAGGTGTATCCCAAAAACCTGGCTCATATTTTTCAAGGCTATTAGAAAATCAAGAAAAAGTTGGTAATAGAATGTTGAAGTGATTTACCACAAGTGACGCTTCTCTCGTAGCTTCATTTAAAGTTGCCGAACTGCTCGCCAAAAAAATGAAACCTCATACAGCTGGAGAGGATATCATTATCCCGGCGTGCAAAATTATCGTTGAACCATACCAAAATTTCAAAGGTTCTTCTCTCAAACAATACTATTACCGTAGAATATCTGAATGTCATTAAATAATACAATGAACAAGTCAGCAGATAAAATAAAAACTACCATATAATATTTTGCTTTAACCAAATAGATGAAAGTACTGATATTACTGCCAAAATCAGCTTCTTGACTCTGTAGATTTATTGACGGTAATATTCGTGGAGCAGCTTTGTTTGCAAGAGTTGGAAACAACCTCACGTGCCGGCGCCGATAATTTCGCTTCCGTCTCTTCCTATCTCAATAACCATGGTCTTTCATGGAATGACTGTTGTAAAATATGTACTGATGGTGCACCATCAATTACAGGAAAGCATAAAGAATTTATTGCGCCAGTTTTACAGGAAAATGTATCATTGAAAATAATTCACTGCTTTCTGCACAGAGAAGCACTAGTAGGGAAAAATTGTGGTGAGAAGTTCGCTGAAGTTATAAATCAGGTTGTGAAGATGATAAATTACATTAAATCGCTACCTTTGAAGTGAAGACTCTTTGAAAAAAATGTTGTGAAATGGATGCACCATATATCTCATTATTATCTCGTGGTAGAGTACTGAACCGCGTTCTTACACTCAAAGAAGAACTAAAAGTCCTTTTTTGGAGAAAGAGAACATGATGCATTTTCCTAGGTTGCTACAAAATGATGATTGGTGTTCACAGCTGTCATATCTGTCAGATATATTTAGTAAACTAAATGTTTTAAATACTTCAGTACAGGGACGACAAGAAACAACAGTTTCTTCAACCAATGAAATGTAAGGTTTCATGAGAAAGGACGCTTTTTGGAAGTCTGCAATTGAAAAAAGTAATTTTTCAAATTTTCCATCCCTATTAAAATTTTCGAAATGTAATGGCGAGGAAAAGCTAAAAGACCTCATTCTTGATCATTTATCAAAA
Source organism: Trachelipus rathkii (assembly GCA_015478945.1). Lineage (NCBI taxonomy): Eukaryota > Metazoa > Arthropoda > Malacostraca > Isopoda > Trachelipodidae > Trachelipus > Trachelipus rathkii. Next base: position 22,013 of record JABUQX010019681.1, read on the forward strand.
TTGGAAGATGCAGTAGATAAGTACTTTCCTTCTCTTTCCGTTAAGAATCTTGAGTGGATTGTTTCCCCATTTCACAAGGTAGATATTGCTGAAGAACTAGATTTCACAGCTACTGAAAGAGACGAATTTAATGATCTCTGCGCTGATTCCTTACTGAAAATTAAACTTGAGAAGACTGATTTATCAGTGGCTTCTTTTTGGCTTAGCATATAAAAGGAGTATCCTAACCTAGTAGAAAAAGCCACAAGCTTCCTTTTGCCATTTTCAACATCAAACTTGTGTGAACAAGCTTTCTCTGCAATGGACACAATAAAATGCAAAACAAGAAATAGATTGATGAATCTTCAGAAAAATATGCCTGTTGCGTTATCAAACATCAGACCTAACATACAATATTTGTGCTCCAAGCATCAAGCACAAATTTATAGATATTTTAAATTTAAAATATATTATTATTATTATTATTATTATTATTATTATTATTATTATTATTATTATTATTATTCATTATTATTATTTTAATGGTAATTAGTTTTATTTTCAATTTTCAAATTATCGCTTTTTATTTTATTTTCAGATTTTCAGTCTTTACTGTAGGCTACTGTTATTTATTATATCTTTCAGTTTATCTAATTAAATTTACAAAATTGCCAAGTTATTTCAAAATTTTCTATTATTTTCAATTTCGCTAAATTTATTTTATAATATTATTTTCCGTGAAAGAATTTTCATTGAAAGTAAAAGAATTTTCAATGAAGGAAATTCTTTTTCCACATGAGATATATAAGCTCCCACACATAGTATATTTCCCTTTAACTAAAACATAATAAAAAAAAAGCGAGTATCCCCACAGCTCCCACAAAATCCATAAAATGATCAATATGTAAATTTAATTCCTCCCCCAAGAAATTCTTTTTCTCAAAAATTTTAATATTAACTCTCCTCATCATACTCATAAACTCCCCTCATCTATTTAAAATTTTTAAAAAAAGATCCCCTTAGAAGCAGAAAATTTATTAATATTTAAAATTAGAAGAATAAGGTGGGATGGAATATATGCCCTTGACAGCTCTCTTAGTCAAAATTTTAATAAAATATACATGTTTCAGAAATGAACTCTAATAACCTCTATGATCTTAAGGAAAATGCTCTGAACATATATATATATATATATATATATATATATATATATATATATATATATATATATATATATATAAATATATATATATATATATATATATATATATATATATATGGTAGGTTGACGGAAGCTGATAAACAGAGTTGCTTTAAAGACCGAAAACTCGTTAAGGTTATGATTAAGACTTGTTAAGTAGACAGATTTTTCTGTGTATACTTAACAAAACTTATCATAACCTGAACTTACTCAATTTCCTAAACCGAATCGTAACCTGCATTGGAAGTCTATCGAAACATCAAGTATCGTTAAAAAAAGGCACTTGTCCTTTAAAAATAAGTTACATAAAAAAAACATGATATCGAATATCGCCGAACGCTAACTCGTGCAAGCCCTGCAGTGTTCAGGATTAACTGATTTAGACTATGTTAAAAACCATAAATTTGTAAGTTATAAACATAAAAAGAATAAGAATTTTATCTATTTATTTATTTATTTTTTATTTTTATTTTTTCTTGATGGTTCTGAAACCATTATTTTCGAAATCTACAGACTCGATAACATATATAAGCACACCAATATTTTTGTTATACGACTGTTTCTTAACTCGGCACCGCAGTAGCTCCAGCACCGTGCCGGAGCCAACTCCTCAGATTCCCATATCAAACTATTTCTAGAAATTCAATTCTGAATCCTCTCACCAGATTTCAACCAATTACGAGCATTTCGATTTTTTAATGGGGGGTGGGACCCCTTCGGGGTCCCCATGGGGACGTAACACAGCTAGATTAGGGTCCTCACCATCTCGTCCTCGCCACCCTCACAAATTTTAACAGATAACGATAAACTCTAACCATGTAAATATATATCGGAGCCATGGGCTGAGCTGGGAGCCGGAGCTAAAATCATTTAATAAGAATAATAATACATAATAATAATAAAATAAAATATATAATAATAAATAATAATAAATAATAATAAATAATAATAATAATAATAATAATAAAACTTCAGAGGATGAGACGGAACCGGCGTGGTGCGGTGCGGTGCGATGCGGTGCGGTGCGGTGCGGTGCGATGCGGTGCGGTACGAAGCGGGGCAGGAGTCGGAGTCGGAGTCTTCTCAAAAATTGAATCCTTCTACGAAGGATTCAATTTTTTTCGGCGTAATAATAATAATAATAATAATAATAATAATAATAATAATAATAATAATAATAATAATGTGTATGTGTATGTGTATGTGTATGCGCACGCGCGCGCTCTCTCTCTCACGCATCGAACACCTGGGTCGATGATTAGCCGTTAGGCTTAACTCAATCTCGGATTTGGAAAGCCAAAAGGGTATAAACGCGGGCGTAGCGGCTACGCTCTCAGGGGCAGCACACCCTTAGGGGTGACCATACGGTTCACCAAAACTCGCCTGTGAATCAGTTTATCACATATATAGATTATATTCCAAGTTTAAAGCAAATATCTCTATTCATTCCTAGCGAAATTTTCTTCGATGTAATAATAATAATAATAATAACAATAATAATAATAATAATAATCAATGACAAACAAACACAGACAAAACCTTCGGTTTTGTCTGTTTGTCGGATTGACAGACCTTTCGGTCTGTCAATCCTCCACATAAGACTAATATATCTCTATTCCTTCATATCGAAAACGGTGGCCTCGGAAGGTGGAGACTTACTACTCATATCCGTCCACACTTAAATTGATTGTTAGGATCATATACTCGAAATATATGAAAAAAAAAACAAAAAAAAATATAAAAACTGACGGAGTCGTAAAACATAACAGGTCCTGAAGTAAGTTCGGCACTCGTTGGGTGGAACCCAGAAAAAAAAGAAAAAAGTAAATGATTTAATTTTAACTATTTATATAAGCCCAGGGTAGGAAAAAATTATATATATATATTATATATATATATATACTATATATATATAATATATATATAGTATAATATATACAATATATATAATAATATTATATATATATATATATATAATATCTATATATATATATATATATATATTATATATATATATATATATATATATTTATATATATAATATTATTAATATATATATATTATATACTATATATATATATATATATAGTATATATATATATATATACCAAAACTTAAAAACCACAATGGCACATGGCAAGGTCGCGGGTTCGAATCCAAGTTCGGATCCTAGGTAGACATTACCTAAGAAAGTTCCCCTCCTTGAATAAGGGCTATGCCCGTGATAATGAAGCATAAAAAAAAAACAAAAAAAAAAAACATATCTATAGATATATATATATATATATTATATATATATATGATATATATATATATATAATATTATATATATATTATATAATATAGGAACTTTTCTGTTTTACGCTTGAGTCAGTTTGAATTTTTTTTTTTTTTTAATCACATTTTCTAGTATATATCCTAACAATCAATATAAAGTGGTAACGGACATAATTCAAAAATATATAGGGAACCTTTTCGGTTTACGACTCCGTCAGTTTTAAAAATTTCTTTTTTCTTTTTTTTGAACAAAGGAATACCCAAGGGTAATCCGCAAATTGGCAGGAGTTGGGTCTCTCGCCCTTTCGGGGAACGAACATGGCATGGACCTATTATCCCCCTTCCTCTCGGGGAGGGTCTCCGGAATCCCCGGTCTTTGGTATTTGGGTGTCGCGGGGGTTACCTCCGCCCCTCCCCTACGAGGTATGGAAAACGTTCCCCCTCTGTCCCCCGGCTTCGAAACCCTTATTTTTTTACATATTTGTAATAAGCTTTATACCGCTTGATTTCCAAATATGTAATTGGTTTTTCTGTAAGTGGGTCGATTTTCGAGATATTACACTGTTTAAAAACAAATTTTAACATAACATGGTGATTTTTTAAAAAATTATTTAAAATGATTTTTCCGAACTTTGAATCATGTCCGGTTACCACTGAAAATTCATTGTTTGGTATCATATAGTAGCATATATTTTTAAAAAAATGGCGTGAGTCGTAAAAACAGAAAAGGGTATATATAATATACTATATATATAGTATATATATATATTAATATATATAATTATATATATATAATATATATATATAATATATATATATATATATATATCATATATATATATATTATATATAGTATATATATTCATATATTATTCAGTGGAAATATATTTAACGATAATTTTGATTACACCGAAGAACCCAGAGAAGAAAGCCTGAAGATTGACAGATGGAAAAGCTTCCGCTACAGTTTGAGTAATCTCAGGATTAGAAAAAGAGAATGTTTTGACAGTGGTCCTGGCCAGATTATTATTGAAACAAAAAATTTAACAAATTAATAAATTTGCCTATAAAACTTTAGTGAAAGAAACATCATTTTATATATTTCGATAAAATTTTAAATGTGAAGCTGCAAAATTTTCAACTCGGTTCTTTTGAATTATTTTAAAATTTGTTTGAAAAATAATGTAAAAATTCATCATGTAATTCTGGCCAGTGAAGTTTGGAATAAAGCTACATGCAAGATCATATGAAGAATGGATATTCGGCGCAGTCGGCTTGTATGAAGATTTTCTTCGCATAGGTCAAGAAGGAATGGATCAAACACCAAATAACGTCCGGTAGCTCAGCGGGAGAGCACTCGCCCAACTAAGCGAGAGACCCAGGTTCGTCACTGGTCGGGCGTGTGGAGTGTGAGCTGTTCTTTCTTGACTCCGTCCTTGCTCAGACTAAAAAATTGAGCACACCCCCTCCTAGATTAGGGCTCTGCCCGTGGAGGGGTGGTGGTATCATGTAAAAAAAAAATATAAATATCTATATATATATATTATTATAATATTATATCATATATATATAATTATATATTGTATATATATTATAAGTATATATATATATATATATATATGATATATATATATGATATGAAGGTAAAGGGTATATATCTCGTACGGATTCAAAATGAGAGAATAAACGCCAGTGTATTAAGATGGTTTGGTCTTATGGAAAGGATGAATGATAGTCGCCTGGCTAAGCATATATATAGTGGTAATTATTCTGGGAATCGACCGGCTGGGAGACCGAAAAAAAGTTGATTGAGTCAGTAAGAGGATGTGAGTTTTTCAGAGGCGAGAAGAAAGATACATAATAGGAGTGATTGGTGGGTTTTCCTGAGGGGTTATGGTTTTGGACATGACCCAGGGAATGAACCAACATTAAAGAGATACCATAGTGAGTCTCTGTTGCTGTTTGTGAAATTCTAGGGAGGATTTTTTTTTCTGCTGCTACGGGCTCTCACTTAATGGAGTGAGGGGATGGTATGAAAGGAATTCCTTTCGACTTATGTTATGTTCCCCTACTAGCGTTTCTGTTTCAGTTGTATATTGCGCACCTTACCCATATCTAGGCAAGGAAACAAAGATAAAAAATATATATATTATATAATATAAATAATATATAGTATATATATATATTATATATATATATATATATATATATATATATATATATATAATATTATATATATATATATATATAATATATATATATATATATATATATAGCGAAACATACTCATATATATATATAATATATATATATATATATATATATATATATATATATATATATATATATATAATATAAATATATAATATATATATATATATATATATATATATATATACTATATATATATAATATATATATATATCTATATTATATATATATATAATAATATCATATATATAATATATATATATATATATCATATATTTATATATATATAAATTATATATATATAATATATTCTCAAAGATAAAATGAAAATTTGCTATTTGACTGAATCTTTGACTACTTTTATGGAAGACAGAATTTAGATTTTGTGTGTCAAAGAGTCGACGATTTGAAGACTAAATTTACAATTCAAAAAATGTAATAAAATCTCTCTGCTCTCTCTATCTCTCTATCTCTCTCCTCTCTCTCTCTCCTCTCCTCTCTCCTCCTTCTTCTCTCTCTCTCTCTCTCTCTCAAATAACACACACAAGACACACACACATTCACACACGCATACATGCACACACGCACACTCTTCTTTTTTTTCTTCTTCTCGAGAAAAACGCCTTAAGGAGCATCTAAGAAGCGCACTTAGCGATATATACTTTTTGGAAAATACTGAATAATACATGTTCTTCTACAATATATAGTATATATATATATATAATAAATATATATATATAATATATATTATATATATATATATATATATTATATATATATATATAATATTATGAATATATTATATATATACTATATATATATATATGGTGAAACCACTTACAAAAGCCCTCGCATGATATCGCAAAAAAGTACGTGGTGTATCCACGAAACAAATAACATATTTGGAATTTTGTTAAAATTTTATCAAAGAAAAACGTTATTCTAAATAAATTAAGTTACAAATAAAAAAATATAAGGTATACATTTTATAAAGTGTGCGATAACTTTACGACGTCAAATCTTATCGAATATAAAGTGAGCTCGTTGAGTTAGCTATAACTGTAAGAATGTTGTTGGATGACGTGTCAAATGTAAAGCTAAGTGTAATTAAATGAAAAACATGCTCTCGTTGGGGCATGGAAATAAGGATAGAAAATATGTTAATTTCTTTTATATATATATTTTTTTATTTTAACTAAAGGAATACCCCCGGGTAAACCGCAAAGATGGAAGGAGTCGGAGTCTCTCTGCCTACCGGTGGACGACGGGAGGACTTCATTCCCTCTCTGTCCCCCGTCGGGCTCCAGCCTCCTAAAAAAAAGTTTTTATTTTATACAAATTTCATACGCTGATTCCAAATATGTTATTAGTTTTCTTGTACATATCGTAGTTTTCGAGATATCAATGCGAGGGCTTTGGTAAGTTTGGCCATATATTAATATATATATAATAATATATATATATATATAATTATATTATATAATATATATATATAATATATATATATATATGATATATATAACTATATATATATATATATAATATATTATATTATATATATATAGTAATATATCTATCAGTGCCGATTCTGCATCATGTTAGGACGCAAATGCAATGCTGAAACTAAAACTAAAGAATTGCTTATCCTCTAAAATATTATATATATTATGATATAAAAAAATAATTATTTATATAAATAAATTTATATATATATATACTATATATATATATATATATATAGTGATAATATATATATATAATATATATATATAATATATATATATGAATATATATACTATATATATATTATATATTAGGCCAAACTAAAAGAAAGTAACCCGCATGATCATCTCTAAAAACTAAGATAGTACAAGAAAAATCAAAATAACATATATGGAATCCGCGTATGAAAAATTTTAGACAAGATTTTTTTTTTTTTTAATATCTTATCTTCAAAACTAAGATAGTTACAAGAAAACACTAATACATATATGGAATCAGCGTATGAAATTTGTAGAAAAAAAAGGATGTTTTTTTTTTAATATGCTAATAACATATTTTGTTTGCGTAATGAATTTTTTTTTTTAAGGGCTCGAGCCGACGGTGGGACAGACGGGGGACGAAGTCCCCCCTCGTTTTAGGGGGCTCGAGCCGAGAGACCCCGACTCTTGCAATCTTTGTTTACCTAGGGTTTCTTTTAGTTAAAAAAAAAAAAATCCCTTTTTTCATACAAATTCATACGCTTAATCCATATATGTTATTAATTTCTTGTACTTATCGTAGTTTTGGAGATACTGTAAATAAGGAAAAAAAAATCATA
>JABUQX010019681.1:35000-38428 GCA_015478945.1 Trachelipus rathkii
GTAACCCATATATATATATATATATATATATAATATTATATATATATATAATATAATATATTATTATATATATATAGTATAGAGATATGCCTAGTAAGGGTTTACTAGGCCATATCTCTCCCTCTCATCTCAAAAACACAGAAGATTTTATTCATAAAACTACCCACATCTCTCCTCATACGAACCATATTCTTAGCTTTGATGTTATTTCCTTATTTACCTCCGTTCCTGTTCCCTTCACCCTTTCCCTTCTAGAAAGATTTTTTAATGAAAACCCCTACAACTTAGATTACCCTTTCCCTCTTCTTAAGAAACTCATCCTTCTTACCCTTGAACATAATTTTTTCCTTTTTAATATCCTGTTCTTTAAAAAAAACTTAGGACTTAGTATGGGATCTCCACTCTCCTCCATCCTCAGTAACCTTTTTATGGAATTAATTGAACACTTTTTTATTCTTAATCACCCTCTTCTCTCTAACACTACTTGGCTTCGGTACGTCGATGACATTTTTGTTTCCATCCCCTTAAATACAAATCCTACTCACATCCTTAACTTCATTAATTCCATTCACACTAATATTAAATTCACTATGGAGCTCTCTTCCAATAAAACTCTCCCTTTTCTTGATACCCTACTCTCTTGGGATAATAGCCCCATTTTTTTATATAACGTCTATCGTAAACCCACCTTCAACCCCTCATACACTCACTGGTTTTCTTCACATTCCACTAAAACAAAAATTGGTATACTCTCCTCCCTTTTTCTTAGAGCCTTTCGTATTTGCTCCGCTCCTTTTTTACAAACTGAACTAAATTACCTCTTCTCCACCTTTGGTAAATCATCCTACCCAAAACATATCTTATCCTGTTCCTTCAAAAAAGCTAAAAAGAAATTTTACAATCCTCTTAACAACTCTAACCCTATTGCTCTCTCTTATTTACCTATCCCCATATACACCTAACACCACGATTATCAAGTCCTTACCTGAATCCCTAAGACTCACTTTCTCTAACACTTCTTCCTTGAAACATATTTTTAAACCTCCCACACATACTTCTAATAACATTTTCCAATGCGACTATAAAATCCCTTGCTTTAATTGTATCTCTCATTATATTAGTAAAACTAACGACTTCACAAGAAGGAAATACAAACATAAACAAGACCTTATTCATGACTCACAGAACTCGGGATTTACATTACATAGATACACACTCAATCACAAAATTGACATTGATGCCATGACACCAATCACACAGGCTCTCAACCCCCTTCAACGTAAATTATTTGAAACATTATGCATAAAAAATCTTCCTAACTTTAACAAACTACAAGGTGAATAATACCCCTTAGATCACATGCTTAATAACAAATTAATTATTGATCTCCACACCATTTTTTTAAAAAATCTTGACACAACATACTCAAGTTTTTATACTTTCAAATTCTCATGCATCTTTCTTTACTTTTATTTTAGAAATTTCTTCAGTCTTCATTCCAACACGTCTGAAAGAGGGTCCAGTTTGGATCGAAAGCTTCCTTTTTTTTAACTTTTAGAAAACTCTTTTATAGGTGTTATTTTTTTGCTTTATGTATTCTTATTTTTTCGATTTATTTTTTAAAAAAGATTTGGATTTTAATTCTCTAGGCCTCCTGTCATTTATCTACAGAAACTAGCGTCCATTTACCAAGAACTTACTACATAATATATAAATAGTATATAATATATATATATATATATATATATAATATTATATATATATATAATATAATATATATATATATATATACATATAATATATATATATTATATATATAATATAGTATATTATATATATATATATATATATATATGAAATTTTGAGGGCTTCATAAGTTATCGGAAAGGTCATTTCTCTGGGCCTTTCAACGTGTTTCTTCTTTTCAGTTTTTTTTTAGCATTCAGTAAGTTCGTGGATATTGACTTGCTTGGTTGGTAATGATAAGGTCAATAAGGACTATATATATTATATTATGTTTATTAAAATCTTATAAATATATAGATAAATGAAATATAAATATAATATATACATATATTTAAATAATATATAATAACATATATATATATATATATATATGGATCATGTCCATTATCTGTGAGTGAGTTTTATCCATATCGATTGCTGGAATTCCGATAGACATATTTATTTGATAAAAGTCAAAATAAAACTGTATTGTAATAAAAGAGCTTCACACCTTTAAAATATTAAAACAAAATAATTTAGTTTAAATCTATGTAACCTAGCGTAACGTTAACCAACCTTACTTTACCTAACCAAAACTTAAATTAGTGCATAATTGTATTTCACTTTCCCATTGTTTCAATAACAAATTCCACAATTAAACATGCTGAATAAAGTTATATAAATTGTTATAGAAAAAAAGTTCAATACTTTTATCGCTAATGAGCCGCTGCTGTACATTTGGTTCGATATATCGTAAATATGAATTTTTTTTACTTCGCTACATAGTCACAGATAATGGACATGAGTCCCATATATATATAATATATATATAATATATATATATATATATAATATATAATATATATATATTATATATATATATATATATATATATATATAATATATATATATATATGTGTGTGTTGTGTGTGTGTGTGTGTGTGTGTGTTGTGTGTGTGTGTGGTTGTTTGTGTGTGTGTGTGTTTAGATGTATGTGTGGATCGTGTGTGTTTGTGTATTTATGTGTTGTGTTGTGTGTGTGTGATTGCTTCTCTTGTGTGTTTTGTGTCTCGTATATATTTGTAACAAAAGAAATATTTATTTTTCATTTTGTTTATTAAGTTAGTTTCCGGCGTTACATTCAAAATAATAATTTGAAAATTTTCTTTCAAAAGGTTGCTTTTGAGTAACTAGAACCAGCCATACAGATTCAATATAAGTTTAAGCCGCCATCAACTTTTTTTGGGAAAACGGGTAAAACAAAAATTGGAGTTCCTTACGGCAAGAGGTGGCACCCGCAACACCTTTTGTTGGTCCGCCAATTCGCACTTAGCCTAACTTAGCTTAACATTCCGCAGTTCGCATTTTAGAAACTTTTTTTCTGCTTTCGCAGTCCCGATATCGGAGAATTCCACAATTCCGCACTTTTTCTCTCGGCAGTCCGCTATCAGCAATTCGCTAATTCCTATCCGCTAAGTTTTTTTTTCAACTATTGAAGCCCCCTAACCCTTTATTGGTGATTAAAACAAATTTCCAATATAATTACTTACAATTAATAGTTTATTTCAATTTTTATATTTTATGTTTTTTTATATAAACATTAAAAAGATTTTACATGGATTATATATATATATAATATATAATATATATATAATATATATATATAATATATATAAATAATATAATAATATATATATAATATA
>JABUQX010019682.1:0-15000 GCA_015478945.1 Trachelipus rathkii
AGAAGCAATTTTCTCTGCCCTAATTAGAAGTACGAGAGCAATCAGAGAACCGTTCCAAGGCTATCGTTATAGCAACTGCTATGAGCTGCTGCTTGAGTTAATTTTTATATGAAAAGTAATAAGGAATGAGTAATCTGCATAAGAGAGTTTAGATGAAGAACTGACATTTTATTAGCTTAAAATTGAACAGTAGTAGAAAAGGATTGAAAAAAAGAAAAACAATTAATAGATTTACGAAGCGTTCCATTTACAACACCTGCTATTTCGAGTTGTGTTTAGTTTGTGTTAATGTGATTGCTTTTTGATTGTACGATACTTTGTATCTGTCCTTCATATTGATTATGTTGTCCTCGTTATGTTATTATGTTGAGGTTTAGATATTGAAAAGATGTGAAGAGGAGGTACAAGGTGGCATTTTGAAAGATTTCATTTTTTAAGTTGATAATTTTTTAAATTTAAACCAAATTAGCGTGAAAAGAAATTATAAAAAGAAGATTGTCTAATGCAAGAAATATTGAGCCTTTTTAGAATTCAGAATCCTCTGAAAATTTGGTTTAATATTGGATATTTGAATTCCATATCTTTGGGCGTTCAGTCGGTTGTGAATCTTAGTTTTTGTGATAACATATTTAGAAGAACTAGATTCATGTTGTATCAAAGGAAATAGAGCTCGTATGGCCTTTTTGATAAATTCGAGCAATTGCCAAAGTAATCAAGTCAGGAAATTGCAAAAGTTCTTCTAACTTAGCTTTTAACTAAGTATCTGAAATATTTTCAATTAAACTTCCATAATCCAAAGTCAGAAATAATTTGGTTTTCATTACCTCTGAATGGATTTCGTACACAATAAATATTTTTGCTCTTCAAACTTGAAAAATATTCAGTTAGATACGCTGATAAGCTGTACAAATTATTGAAGAAAGCCAATAAGAATCGGAAAACAGTCGCAAGCATTTAGTTCCACAGTCGAGATTCAGTATTGTAATTAACGTGGTTAAGATAATATTTTGTTTTCATTTTGAAAATATTCACTTACTTCTCTTGCAGATAGATATAATCATTCAATTTTTCTAAAATACTTGCTAAATATGTCATTTTTGATAGACAGGCCGTATTTGCTAATTTATCATATAATAGAAATTTACGATCAATAAAATGTCATTGTATTTTGATAATCTGTCAGATTATCGAAATTTATGATCTAAGAAAATGTCAACAGCTCTCTCCTCAATTCAAATATTCAAACAAGAATATTACATAAAGATAGTTATTTAACTCATGTATGTGAAAGTAGAGTGCTATATAAAAATAACCCACGTTATATAAAGGTTTTATATCTATGATAATTGCTTCTCATTTATGGGCATTAATAGTTTTCAGTTACTTTACATAGGGATTCACTTATTTTTCTGTGTTATTTTATTTATCTATTATATTTATATACATAATTATATATATATATACGATATTAATATATATTTATTAATAATATATTAAAATATATATATATATTATATAGTATATATAATATTATATATATTTATAATAATAAATTATAATATTTATGAAGATATAGAGGACGTAATTAAATTCTGATTCTTCGCATCTTGCATCTCGTACATTCGCAATAAAAATACCCCCGAATTCGTCTAGTGTCCATATAAAGATCTATAGTTCAGTAACGCATTCGCTCTATATCTAGTACCTGAGATTAATAAATACGTGCCTAGTACCGTATATATAGTGATATATACATAGTATAGGAACATATAAAGAGGAGAGAATTGTTTGATATATTATTTTACAAAAATATATATCACTACCATTATATATATATATATATATCATAATTTATATATATATACTCAATATGATATATCAATATTAAATCATTATAATTAATAATTATAAAAACATTTTAACTTATAATATTATAATTAAATACTAATATAATAATGATAATAATGAGTTATAATAAAAATTAAATAATAGCTGAATCATAAAATATGAAATATGAACTCAGAATTGATTAAGGTTTGAAAGCTTTAGCATAAGAATTATAAGGCGGTTTGATCATATAAGTCGAATAAGAAAAAATAATTAATAATTAATATATATTATATTTTAATATATAGAATATAATATATATAATATGTATTGCTTACAATTACATGATATTTAACATTTATAATATTTATTTTCTATTACTTAATATATATATTCATTATATTAATATAAAAATAATATAATTAGATATAATTAATATTATAATCAGTATTCTAATATAATATTAATTCATAATCGTATTAGATGTATATATCATGGTACGGTTGAGATCTTAAGCAGGTTAAAGCCGCTCCACCTTCTATGCCTTCGGCGTAAAAATAGTTATTGATTCGCGAGTTATATATGATAAAAGATGTCGAGGAAATCAATGTACGTGAGGAAGGACGAGATTTTGGAGAATGTAGAGTTAATACAACATGAGATGAGGCGCTCACTCCATGATCAGAACAACCAATAGAAAGAATAGGATACGAGGTGTGAAAAGCATAAGGTAGTATACTCCTCTATATAATAGGTGGATGGTCTTGAAGTGGGGTGGTCTGGGAAGGATATGGGAAGAAGGGATAAATGTAGGGTCAATATGAAATTAGGTAGTGGGAGATAGAATGGATAGCAGGGTGGAGGTTGAGACGAAGGATAAAGGAAGAGTAAAAGACGGCAAATTGGTGATGTGGTCCAAACATATAATGCATCGTGAGGGTAAGTTGAACCAAGAGACAATGCGGTACTAGAAGTAGGGGATAGGGATAGAGAGATAGCAGCAGGGCCACAAGTCACCTAAAGTCAGTATCCACGTCAGTACGAGTAATATAGATATTACCCGTCGGCAGTAATATAATGACATACACCATGGACCCGAAAGTAAGAAAATAATATCATAGAGGATAAAAGAAATAGAATGATAGATAAGCTCCAAGACAAACATGAAGTAGTGTGGGGATAAGTAAAGACCACCAGTCAATTAAACGCCTCTGGAGGAACCCAAACAACTAACCAATACTTCGTGCGCAGATACTAGAACCTATTGTTTTGATCGACAAGGCGTTCGTTTTAAACGGTGGTGTACCGATGATAAGTTCCCTCAGCACTTATGCCGCTGCGTTACTATAGGATCGGCATAGAGATAAAGCACAAACATCGCCTCGCAAGATAGAGGTGCAACTGAACTGGGAAATTACAGAACAGATATAAGCCTTTTTGCCGTTTGACCACCCTGTCCAAATAGCCGTGGTGAAACCAGAGCCCCCCCCACGATATGAAGGAGCAGCTACTCTACATGGGGCGGATCTAACCTTTATAAGCTGTGAGGAAGCAACTGAGAAAAAGGAGGAACTAGTCATCGAACAGTTGAATCACAGAAGGAAACTCTCCAGTTTCTTAGGCCCAACTGGACACCTTGTGATGTTGAGAAAGGTTCCAGACCAATTTTTGGTCACATCTAGTACCCATAAGGATGATCATTTGTTCAATCAAGAGATGAACGATAGCAAACCGCTCTAGGATAAAGAACAGTGAAAGTGTTAGAAGTATTTAGTGAGAAAGGAGATTTTGACTAAAAGTTTGGAGATGTTTCTTCCAAATGAAATGAATTGCACTCAAATGTAGAGCTAGCAGCCCCTTCAGAAGAAATCGGAAAAGTTAAGACGAGATGCAAATCCATGAAAGTAAAAGTAGTGAGAGATGAATGTATGAGTAAAACTTAGTGGAAACTGAGTCCTAATAAGGTGCTTATGAATGGATATGGAGTTTTAATGAACGGTGTGTCAGCATGGATAATGACATTATAATTAAATGTTATACGATTATGGAAGAATTGTTTGGTTAGCCTCGAACTGACTAGATGAACGAATGACGAATGTAGAGCTAAAGTATGGGAGCCGGTAAGACTGAGCAAACCGATTACGATGACCGGATCAACGATTCTAGTCATTGAAAAGAAAGAACATTCAATTTCACAACAAAACTCAATTTGATTCCACTGCAAAAATCAATGCTCTCTCTCATCATCTAACTCGTCTCTTGCCTCTCTCCCCATCAAAACCAATCAGTCTCGTCTCCTCTCGATATTCGTCCGATGTGTGAAGAAAGCCGTAATGTAAGCTAATGCAAAGACGATAGGAGGAACTCCACATCATCTCGTACTCTGGGACGCTCGGAGTCGACCTATGACCGTCCGTTTGCATAGCTTGTCCAAATGCTTTGGGTCGATGTCAAGAGCTCCACCGCCCAGAGTCTCTCCCGTCAGTTCTTATTCCCTAAAGAGCGAATAACCAAAACTCGTGTTGAGATTACGGACATTGCTATGAAGCGCCTAGCATAGTACTTCCGTATGCAATCAGAGACTGCGATCACGGGCGTCGGAAATGACAGTGATCGAAGCCCTCAGAAGTTGAAGCTGGTACTAAAAGCGGATACTCATATAGACTAGGGCGTATATTAGAATATAATCAATGGCATGAGGCCTTCCATTTATTTATCCGGAATATGGTTGGAAATATGGAGCTTTCCAACAACGTGGATGGAAGGAATTGCTATGTAATATGAAGTGATTATGATAAGAGTTATGAGCCGAGTAGTATCCGCAGGAATAAGGTTTGGGCCTGCTAGCGGCGGCATACGCAACCTAAACTGATGCAGACAAAAAAATGAGAAAAAGCCAGACAGACCAATTTAGCAAAGGACAGGTTAAATATAAGTGTGTCCTACTCCACTATCGATATGAATCACCTTATATATATGTTAAACAAAATACCAACAATAAACTATATATGAATATGTATATTAAGATGAAACCTATATAATCTCCAATATACGAAGAACTATAACAATAATAAAAAACATCAACGCATACTTTGACCTTAGTAGTAATAATATAAGCCAGTAGCTGTTTAGACTTATCGCACACGATGCCACGTATATCTCACTTGCAAGTACTCTGAATTTTTCTTTAAGTGCATTGATAATGATTATAATACTGTAAAGCCTAGTATATAGAGTTGCTTAGTAATAGAATGATAATACCGGATAATAAGTAATATTATCATCCTAAGTTTATCTTACCATACTAACTCACGAATTAGCAACATATATTATATATAAATTACCTTATATATCATTAGCTGCATTGAAGTCTAGCTAAGTAAGTAAATAAGCACTCTTGATATCCAGATACCATGAATTTTAGATAGACAAGTCGGTGAGAAGAGTATTGAATGAGTGAAAGAAAAATTATTATGACTGTCAAGAAAGGAATCGAACTATCCCCTGGCATCAGGCCCCATCATCAAAACCATCGATACAGCCCCTCCTTAGCTTTAAAAATGATCTATCACATTTTCCCGTTTAGTTCCCCTACACAGAATTAAGCTATCCTATCACTTTTTTTTCTTCAATTTTCAAGATGGTTTCATAAAATCAAGTCCTATCCATACTAAAATAATATAATATATTATATTATAAATAGTATCAAGGGTAGAACTAATACTCACATCTGAACACTGAATCGTTCTTCTAACCCCCAGTAAGGACTTTCCCACGTACCTTGTCCGAGTTGAGGCGGAACCTCCATTCGGATGAAAATAACGGTCGTTCCTTCGTGGTCGAAACACTATGGGTGGCCTAACGCCGCCTAAACGTTCTCAGCTGGTCTAGCCAGGTCTAATCTAGCGCCGACAGTCCTGCTGCAAATTAATTCCATTTTAGCAAGCACACCATTCACAAACTTTTACTCAATGTGACGTATCAGAGTTTGTGAACGAAACGCTAATTGATAGTTAATTAGAAATACTCACATTCTTCTCGCTCCAAACTCTAAGTACTCGTAACTATGGGACCCCTTCTCATGTCTATTTGTATTATTACTGTAATTGCGAGCATGCATTCTTACCACTATGAGCTATAGAGTAGCGCTTTACTATATTATATAATTATTATATATCAATTTATAAATAATATGATATAATATAATTAATATTACTATTCTATAAATTACTAAAATTATATATATAGTATATATAATTATATTATAATTATTCATTATATATAATTATTATATAATTAATATTTAATTTATAATATCTATATTTATATTAATTATAATGTCATTAATTTAATAATGTATTTTTTAATGAGATAATATCTGAAAGATTATACTAATAATTATATACTAATAATCTATATAATATAGTTTTTAATACCCTATATATTATATACTAATATATATCAAGGCTTGTAGATCGAGGTCAGAGTGGTTCAACCTCCCAGATAATATTATAGCTATCAAAATTTTTGAATTACCTTAAGTCTCAATAATAATAGAATTGAAATATATACAAATATATTATATTACATAATATTATATTACATTAAAATGTATATGATAAATATAGAATAATTTACCAATAATACATCATTTTATACTACTCTATAGATAGATAATAAGACTTACCAATAATAGATGAACAGTTAAATAATAAATTACGATAAAATAATAATAAATAAATAATTGTCGTTGGTTAGTAGTGTACGGTAATAATGCAATAGAGTAATGACTATATTACATCATCATAAGTTTTTATCATCTTCAGTGAAATCTTTAAAATGTCTTTCTCCATACACCATGAAGAACTGACCCATCATGTACACTATAAAAAAATAATAACAAAAGACAGTCACAATGACGTTAGCAATATATTAGTATTAATAGAATAATAATAATAATAATAATATTAATAAATAATAATAATATCAATAAATAAAATAATAGTAATAATAATAATAAATAATAGATAATTAATAATAATAATAATGATAATGAAATGATAATCATAATAATGATATAAACATTGATTATATAATAATTAATGAATCAATACAATAATAATTCTCTTCAATAATAATACTAATAACTAATTTAACAAGTAAATTAATAATAATAAGATGATAACAAATAATAATTAATTAACCAATGGAAATGAAAAGTATTTACTAATGGAAATGAGGAGAACATGTTTGTGGGTCCCGTAACGATTCCTTAGGTCAAGTTGGCTGTTCCATCATGCATGTACCTAAATGATTTAGACCGGGCACTTAAATGTAAGGTTTTCCAAGTTTGCAGATGATGCAAATTTGGCTTACTCAATACAGGAATAATGATGAATGTATTAGATTTAAAGATAAGGAGGGAGCCTGTAATTCTTGTGATAGGTCATTTAAGTGGTTCATTCGTTCTACCACTAACCATTATTCGTTACGTCATTCTTTCATTCTAAAAACTAATCTTCTCTCTTATTAATTGATGGTTCGAGTGGTGTCATTCTCTGGCCTCCATTAGGCTAGAGACCAGTGCCTATCGGGGTGTGGAAAAAAATGGAAAACATTCTCGTTCTACCAATCACTCTCGCTCAATCTTTCATTCAGGCTAGCAAAATCGCGTATGGGGATTACTCTTAACCGAACAAATCTAGCCTAATGAAGTAACAGTGCCTAACCAGGTGCTAGTACTTCTTACTGAAAATCTTTTCATCTCTAGCAACTCTGTAAATTCTGCCTCTTCACCTCCTCTAATTCGATCTGGATTTCATTGTTGTTAGCGTATTCTCTTCAACTGAAGAACGGGCAAATCTCTCTTCGCCCTCGCTTCACATATATTCTCTATCTCCAATACAGAACTTCCTCCCTCCAGTGTTGGAAGCTCACAACATATCTAACCTATTCCGAAAAAAGAAAGCCGCGTCTGATCGTTTCTAACTATCGACCCTTGTAGCTCTCCATTGCTATTCTATCTAAGATCTCTTGAAAACCCTTCTCAACTCACATTTCTTGGATCATCTGGAAACTCATTCCCGTCCCCAGTATGGCTCTCGTTGCACGAAGTCTACGGGCGAATATTCATTCCTATCTAACCGATTTAGGGTGTTTTTTCCGCTCTTAGGAACTCGGAACTTGGGCCGGTGGCGGGCTTGAGCAGTATCCAAGAGCATTTGACACCAAAGTATGGCAACGCGTCCTGCTTCTCCACATCTATTCCTATGTGATACAACCTTGTCTTTGCGTCTAACCTTATCTAGACTTCTTTCAATTTGTTCAATATCGGATATTGTTGATGGGGGGCACTTTCTTCTTTTCTGTCAATAGTTGGTGTTCCTCAGGGGTTCTGTCCTTATCGTCCTATTTATTCCTACGATTCATTAATGATCTTCTCAGCTGCACCTCCAACTCTGTTCATTCTTATTCCGATGGACCTCACTCGACCTTCATTCTTTAACTCATATCCATTCTACTCCCACTTTTACTTCTGGACATTGGCCCTTTCCTCGTCTGTAATCTTTCCGCATTTCTTTTTGGATGTGATAGAAATAACTTTCGTGAAACTCAATTCGTTTTAAAAAAACGCCAAACTTTTACAAATCTCCTTCTCCAAAAGAACAGCTTCTAACTTTCCTGCCTCTTTCGACCGCTTCTGTCGTCTCTCCTGTTGACCAAATAAACATCCTTGGCCTTAACATGAGCAAAAAAAATGTCTTGAAACCTCACATCAAACGGTTTGCTAGGGCGCCTCAAAGCAACTGGCTGAAGTTTCTGTTGTAGACTGTAGAGACTTTCCTCCTTTTCTCAGTTGCTCCGCCTATACAAAGGTCTCATCCGCCCTGTATGGATTCCTGCTCTCATATCTGGGGGGGGCTTTCTGGTCTTCACCGGCTTGACAGCCGGTCGAGCGCCACGTCATACACGGCAACAAAGGCTTATAAACTGGTTCTGTACTTTCCACGTTCACTTGACCCTCTATCTTGTGGCGCGAGGCGCGATGTTGGTGCTTTATTGCTATCTATCAGGTACCCGCAGCGGAACGTGCTCGAGAACGTTATCACTTGCGTACCACCTGACCTTTACGACCCGCACTTCGTAGCCACAATAGGTGCTGTAATGCTGCGCCGCCACGTTCAGTAATTGTTGTTGACATTGGTAACTCACAGCGTGAGTTTGCTGTGAGTGCTATTCCTTGCCTTCCCAACCTATCCTCGTTTTTGTCGGCAATTCTCTATCTATTTCTGTATTTTCCCTAACTGCATTTAGTCTCGCTCAGCTTTAAAGCCTGCGTCGCTGCTCATAAGCGTAATTTGCGCTACAGAGGGTCAACTTTTGAGAGTACTACACCCCACCATTTTCCTTGAATAGGGCTCACTGCCCCGCCTGACGTGGTCGGGACCAACTGTAAAACAAAATCACTTGAGAATTGGGAGAACTCATGTGGCAATGACACTAGATCTCCTTATCCCCCTCATGCCAAACATCATTCAGTTATCCCAGAAAATCGTATTCCTTTTCAACATTACCCTCAGATGCATTCCATATGTTAACGCACACAAATTTCTCCTTTTCAAACACTTACAGATTTAACGGCCTTGGTAGACGTTCTCTATCAAGTTGACTCACGCACACCCCAACCAATCTACTCATAGCTACTCTACGCACAAACTCACTTCACGATCAAGAATTGCAAAATCCTATCTATCTCCGCCGCCCCTCATTTCACTTTCCACAAGCAACCACCATAAACACATTTCACACCACAACCACCATTTTCACCCGTTTCCTTTCATCTTGTGTCAGTCAATGAGCGAGCAAATCAAATTTTGCCCTTTCTAAATACATCCATCACCTGCGTCTCCTTCATTTCCTCAGACATCATTATTCCTTCTGCAAATTTCATAATACAGATACGATTCATCTACATTTTTACGCCGAGCGATAGAACGGGCGCTTACTGCTATCGACGCACCTTCTTCCGATATTCTAAATATTATATTTTTTTATACTATATATATATATATCACTTTATATATATCCACCTAGTATAATATATATATTATATATTATAATATATAAGTATACTATATATATATAATATAATTATTCATTTATTATTTATTATTATTATTCCCATATGTTTGTATTATTTATTATTATATATTTTATTTTATCATTATATTATTATTATTATATTATTATTATTTATCTATTATTATATTATTTCTTATTATTATAATTATTATTCGTTATTATTATGTATTATTATTGGACTTTAATATTATGTCAAAATCTCTTAATATTTGGTTCAATTAATCGCCATAAATAATCGGCGGAAGGTTTGCGATTGAGCGATTACGATGACGGATGACCTATTTGAAAAAAATATCGCCGATTTTGCCGATGACGATGACGATGACGATTAATCGTGCCACTTCTACTAATATATATATATATATATATATATTATATAATATATATATATTATATATATATATATATTATATACTATATATTATATATATATATACCTATATATATATATATATATATATATACATGTATATAATAATATATATGTAATATTATACTACATATATATATATATATATATATATTATATATATATATATATATATATATATATATGATATATATATATATATATATATATATATATATATATATTATTCTTCATCTACCTTTTTTTCTCCCAAGGGCTGGTGGGTAAAGCCGCACCGGTGAGCTCACCGGCACACGTAGCCCACCTGCCACCGCGTAAACAACAGGCCATCAGAAAAGACAGAAAGCCACAGTAGCAGCAGAAAGGACTCTTTCGTATAGAAAGGAATATGACAAATGAAGACGTCGAAAAAGTGAAAGCCCACGCTTACCCCTCCGATCGTGTTCCTTAATATAAGGAGCTCGTCGCGTCCAGAAATCCACCCCTATAGCTTCACGGAGACCTGCGACGGCCCTCACTATGGTAAATTCGGTCAGATCAGTGTAAAGGTTCATCCCTTGACCCAGGTGGGCCACGACCATACCCCTCCACAAAACCCCGCCTTCTCTCTTATTATGCACCTTTCTATCTCGCCTCTTCCAAAAACTCAACCATTTCTCTCCTTTCAGACTTCCGTTTGATGACTCCAATCACTTTTCCTTCGACTCATCCGGCCGGTCGGTTTTCAACACACTCCCCACTATACATCCGGCTTAACCAACCGAAGGTCATTCATCCTTTCCACATGAACCAAACCATCGCAACATACTTTCATTTTATTCTATGCGTTTACCCCCTTTCTTCACACCACAACAACTCTCTAATTATGTTCATTGCACTCATTTTATCAATTCTTCTCACACCGTACGCCTTGTACCTTAG
The DNA here is from genome assembly GCA_015478945.1 of Trachelipus rathkii. NCBI lineage: Eukaryota > Metazoa > Arthropoda > Malacostraca > Isopoda > Trachelipodidae > Trachelipus > Trachelipus rathkii. The sequence continues at coordinate 11,261 of JABUQX010019682.1, forward strand.
ATATATAACTCTTATCCACATTGAACTTCTAGATTTTTTAAAACTTTTTACTCCAGACCATAGTCTCACTGATATACATTAACACGGTAAAACATTACCTCCATGTAAGACCCTAAGCGCACTAAAGACTTAGTCCCCTTTCACATTTCATCACGAATTTAATTGCACCAGTTACCTTTGCCTGCCATTCACCAACTTCCTACTAACTCTGCATCCGGTGCCGTTCCCTTCCATCAACACATTACCCGTAAATATTAAACTCAGGACACTTGCGTCCAGCTGGTCACCACGTCTACATTTCGAACTTCAACACTGAAGGACTGTCCTCACTCCTAAATATAACTCTTGACTCTTATTACGTTTACTTTCAAACCCTCTTTACACACACCCTCCAAATCTCTCTACCAATCTCTCAAAACCTTCTTCAGATTCGCCACACAAAACCAAAATCATCCGCATATACATAGGTAGGCACCCTCGCCACTCATCTCCATCCATTCTAACACCATTGGCCTTCACGCCCATCCTTCCAATTCTTTCATACCCGCAGTGCCATATACAACAATTGATAACCCAAGGAGACATACACAACCCTGCCTCACTCCGTAATTAATACTAAACCAATACTTTTGACACCATTTATTCTTACACACGCCCTCAATATCAGAGTACAGACCTTAAATTCCATTCAAAAGCTTACCAGCTACCACGAACAGTATATATCATTTACACATGCCACAGGGCTTCCATTTTAATAATATCATATACCATTTGCAAGTCCATAAAATTTAAATAGTTTCTTCTTCCTCTATCTCATTTTTACACTCATTTGCTTCAACGTAAATATGTGATCCATACATCCTCTAACACTTGTAAATGCATGCCCTTTGCTCTTTATATAGCAATCACATTCTCAGTCACACTACGCACTCTTTCAACCAAAGTACCAGCATATACCTTCCATACAACCCTCAGGAAACTATTTCCCTAATAGTTTATAAAGTTCCTCTATCATCCTTACCCTTATAAAAGGATACTGTCACTGCTCTTCTCCATTCCTTCGAAACTACACCCTCCATAATCGCTTTGTTACATAATTACTATATTCTGTCAATCACAATCTCATCTCCAATCTTGATTATTTCAACAGTAATTCCATCTATACTTGCTGCCATAGCATTTTTTAGCTTCTTTTTTCAACTTGTTAACTACCTCCTCCTTACTAATTAACTCATCTTCAAAATTCCTACTTCTTCTTACACCATCAAACTCACACACATTCACAATCATATCTCTTCATCAATACCAATGAAATGCAGATCCTCACAACTCTTCTCATCAGTCACAAAATCACCATTCCTATTCATTATACTATGAAGATTACTCTTCTTACTTTCTTTCTTAACCTCTAGAACTTCCTTCCAGAACAGCTTCCTATTCTCTTGTAGGTCCCCATTCATAATCCTTCCAAACTGTTCATTTGCCACCTTTTTTTCCTACGTAAGCAGCTTTCAGTCTCCCCCTTTTCTTCCCTATATATTACCATACACCTTTCCTTAGAAACCTCATCATTGGTTTTAAGTACATTCAACCATGCATCATTTACGTTACTTTCATCAGCAACTTATTCCAACATTCATTATTAACATTCTTACTTCATACATTGGTACACCTACATACTTCTCTTTCGCTTTTAACAAACGTTTCCTTCTTTTGCGTACAGATTTGCTTAGTTTCATCTTGTTGACATTCCACTGACATTTGCAAATGCTCTCAAATACTTTTCCATATAACCCTGTTCATTTATTTCTCACTCCTAATTCTCCAAACTTCCTTTCTATTTTCTTTCCACTCCCTCCATGTACCCTCTAATTTAATTTTACATAACACAACATAATGATCTGATATTCCTATCCATAATCCCCTCATTGATTTAACATCCATCACATATTTCAACATCTCCTTCTCCTCCAACGCAAAATTAATCTCTGTCTTCACTTCGAAACCATCTCTACCTACGCCAACTCTCGAATACTTATAGATAGTTTTGTATTCTAAGAGGGGTATTACGTACATACATATTTATTTCCACCCAGAAATCAATCACCTTCCTACATTCTTCACTTCTCCCTCAACCCCAAAGGTACCTGTTATACTATAATTCTTTCGATCACCTACTTACCAACCATTCAAGTCTACTACAGATAGATATACTGAATATATATAATTTATATATATATATAATATTATATAATATATATTAATATAAACTTATATAACAGTTATACACCTACCTATATAGTATATATTAGTGCCGTTTTAATAGCAAATATTTAGGCCTAGAAGGGGTATTGGGACTACTGGATAATTTATAACTTCTTTAATATTAAACTTTGTGTGGTTAATTTTAAAAAAAAAAAAAAAACAAAAAAAAAAAACATTTTGTTTAAAAAGAAAAAACGTGTTTTTCCAGTGACTGTTACCACAGTACTTCCATCAACTGTACCTATCACAAATATTCCAGTAAATAGTAATGTAGAAACCTTGACTGGCACGCAGTTTACAAGAATAGAGAAACAGTTGTCCTTGCTTACACAGGCAGTTACTCATTTAACTGAATTAGTAAAGAAATCCCACAAAACCAAAATCGTCGAACCAAAAATATTTAAATATGAAGATGACCATGATTTAGAACAATTCTTTGTACAATTTGAGAAATATTGCTCTCTTCACTATCCTCACGCACATGATCAGTGGTTAAGATTATTGGAAAAATACCTTACCGGGAGTTTTTTGAAGTTATATATCATCATTGAAAGAACTGTCACAACATATTCAGAAGCAAAGGAAACATTACTTAAATGGTTTCACCATGAAGAAAAAATAAAGAACGAAAACAAGGTACAAGATTACTATTCCGCTTACAGGTTTCCTGAAGAGAAGATATACATGTTTGCATTGCGGTTTGAACAACTTGCAAATAAGGCTTTTGGTGTCAATATGAAGGAGCATTTTGCATTTCGAACTGCCTTTCTTCTTAGTTTACCCTTCAGAGTGGAGAGTGAGTTAAGAGAATATATAAGACAAAATGAGATTCACACTGGAAGGAAAGTTCCTTTTGATAGGTTGGTGGTGTTAGCCGATTACTATGACAGGGAAAGTACTTCGCCGAATAACGGAAACTTTCTCACAAATCCTAATGACATAACTAAAAAAAAAACTGCCCGAAACAAAATAAGAAACCAGGCTGAGGAAGTGCCTCAATCATCGCCTTCAAAATGTGTACGGAAAATTTCTGGAACGGGGTTATTCCCTGAGGCAGATATTAGAGCTTATATCTGCGAGGGGGTGGATATTTTCCTACCATTTCATTGCAATAAAGAACAGGAATTGAATTTGTTAAGGATTATGGAAAATGTTATACAAGACGAGATTGAAGCGGTACAAAGACGACAGAAATAATTTAAATCATTTTCTCCCTACAAATACAGTTAGAAGAAAGAACGAAGAAAAACGGAAAACTTACAATATTAGGCTATTAAATGGGGAGGGGAGGACTTTCAGCTTAGCGATGAAAAAGTATAATGGGAACTCAAACATTCAGGGTGTACATTTTTAATTCTTAAATTGTTTGTTTCGTTCTTGAAGTTTATTATAATTTTTTTCTTTTCTTTAGGGATGATTAGTAAGCAGCTAAAAGGAAAATTTGGAATAGAGTTTGAAAGATAAAAAAAGGGTAA
>JABUQX010019682.1:42500-49622 GCA_015478945.1 Trachelipus rathkii
ACATAGGCAAACAAAAGACAACACTGACTCGCTACCTTGACATTTTCTAAATTCGACTTAAATCTTTTTAACATTTCAAAGCATTTTTATCCTAATCCTACACCTACTATTGTAATGACTAACAATAGAATGACAACAGACACACAACACACAATACAGACAATGGTGCAGATATGGCTGGCAGACTCGTACATCTCGTGACGAATAAACTGCTAACATATCAAGTTCATACTTAACAACAGTAAATAACTAAGCGATTACAATAGAAAACCGTAACTATTCACGGCTTTGTCATAAACCTGATTTCTAGGACATATTAATTAGAGATAAATGACCACGTGCGACACAAGCCACCATGCACAAACCACACACAACAGTAGCACACACGAGTTAAAACGATAACTTATCCGCAAAGTTTGCAATGTAACAACAGTAAGCAATACACATTACATACAAATGCAGACGTAACCCATTTCACAGGCTTTGTAAGCATATCTCTAGCATTATTATAAGAATAAATGACACACACATACACACTACACACACACAAACCACACACAAACAACACCATCCACCTAAGTTATTCTAAAAATTATCAAAGTTTCAAACTTAACATCAGTAAGTAAATAACATTACAACATACAAAACGTAACTATTCACACTTTTTCAAGCATATCTCGTAACATATCATTGTTAATTTTACATGCCAACACACGACACACCCACAGACACAAACACACACTACACACACACACCAACATACAACACACACAACACACACACACATACGCACACTCACACACACACACCTTAAGCACGAATAGACTGCTAACATTAGCCAAATTCCATACTTTACAACAGTAAGTAACTAACATGTACAGATACAAAACGTAAACCTATTTCCCACTTTTTCAAGCATGGTCCTAACTATACAACTAGAATAAATTGCCAACGCACGAACACACCACTACACACACAGACAACACAACAAGCACACACACACACACAACACACACAGACACACATTACGCATGAATAAACTGCTAGAATTAACAAAGTTCATACTTAACAACAGTAAGTAACTAACATTACATACAAAACTTAACCTACACATTTTTAAGCATATTTGTAACATATCATGTTAATTCTCACAATTACATAGTAATATTTTACAGGAGATTTATCGTACCTAACCCAACTAATTGAACGACATAAGAATAAATAAACACACAGGGCGACACACCCAACACACACACTACAACAGCACAGCACCTACACACAACACATCACACCCACAACAACCTCGATCACACCACACAAACAAGCACACACCATCACACACACACACGACAAAGATAATTCGATTTCTATTTTTAAAATCTTTCGTTTTTCTTTTTATAAACGTCAACTAAAACAAATTGTTTGCTATTTATTTTGTGTTTCATTTTACATTTAATCTTTTTTGTTGTTTATTTTTTTTCAAATTTCATTTTTATTTATTTTTCAAATTTTTTTTATTGTTTGCTAATTTTTTTTTCATTTATTTGCTTCAACATTTTCGACTTTTTAACAAAATTTTTTATTTTTTCATGGTTTATAACGTAAAATTGCCTCTTACAACCCAAAAGCAGGTTTTACTTATGTTAAATAATTTTATATCAAACAGAGATGATGTGTGGTGTGTGGTTTTAGTGATGAGTAATATGTTATTTTAATTTTTTATAATAAAGGTTTATAGGTAATGAGTAAAGTTAGATATAGGAATATAGGTAACAGATTGAACTACTTTGGAAGTCTAGGGATTATTTTCGGGACTATGAGGTTCGTGGTGTGAAGACGTGCTTGAATGGTATGTGCGTCGTGAAATAAGTATGAACGAGGTTTTTAAAAGAGATAAGGGATCCTAGTTAATTAGTGCTTTGTTAATTTTTGTTAAGTGACTGTAACCCCGTAGGTTTATTTTAAGAGTTAATATTGTTTATGAATTTCGTCTTCACAGTTAACTTTAAAAATTATGATTTTTATATTTTTGTTTAATTTAACGTTTTAAAATTTAGGTTTTAATGTTAAAATCAATTTTATTTTACTTTTTTTTTATCGCACTTCATTTTATTTCGGTGGCAAGGTGAGCGGTTAGTGTTTTTAACTTTAGGATTTTTCATATTTTTACATATTTACTGTAAATACGATTTTAGCTTTTTAGCATTTACGGTTTTAAATTTAGGTTTTCGACGTGTGAATAATTTAACTATTCACGTTTGTCTGTTTTATTTTTTTTTGGTTTGTTTTTTTTGTTTTGTGGTTTTGTATGTGCATGCAAGTGGCAGATTTTGCAAGCGCGCGGCTTACTATCCGACTTTTGCTAACATCCTGGCTTGCAATCTAAGCTCATGCAGTTGACCGGTGGAATGCGCCACTCTCTAACTCTAATACCTAACCTTTTGTCTTTGCCTGTCTGAGAACCCAGATGGCTAGGAATTCAACCTCTATATATATATATGTCCAACTATAACTTATTTCATAATTTCCGGTAAAGGGGTGAAGTATAGTGCCGGTAATGTGCCTATGTAAATATAAACATTAGTATAACACGTCTCGAGAATCTCGGAATCTCTAACTTCGATGTTCTGTGGCTTAAAATCTTTCTTCCTTCTACTGACAATAATCTTGTGCTCTGCTACTGTTCTCATAAAGAACAGATTTTCACAGCTTTTTTGAATACTTACTCCTTCCTCACGAGTACTGTTACAAGTCATTGCTCATAAGGTGAACCAAGATACTGAAGGTCTCTATTAGGGATTTACGTAGAGTAAACACTGAGATGGTTGGGTCCATTCATACTGATTCTAGGTAGAGGGAGAGAGGCCGAATCAATTTAGCATTCTCCGAAACGATCGGGCAAAACTAGGATTAAGAAACCGATGCAGAACATCATCCGGGATCGTCCAGCAACACCGAATTCTATGAAAACACTTCGACCTATAGTGTTGTATAGGACGTAGTTGACCTGTCTACTCATAAAATAGACAGCCACCGTTTGCTCCTATTGGTAAAATTCTGACACACCTTATAGTTCTTAATTATAATCTTCTCTCAATCAATAAGGCTCCATCACTGCCCGTAAAGCGCGTCTTATTTCTGAGATCACTTTTGTATCGTAGGGCCGACTTGGGGGGACCAGATATAGGTCTACGCTAACCGTAATGAGAAGAGTGAAAGGATGATCTGCTTTAGTCTCTGGGTGACGCTGCACTTCTGCGCCGATAGAGTGGGAGTACGTGATCAGGGGGAGATAGGTTTATAGAATGCATCTTCTTGAGCGACTAAATCTTTCTACATCTCTCAATCCATGGTTCGATGCGATAGCTTGTTCTCGTGGCAATGCAGAGAGCTGAGACATCTGCTTGCTTTAAGGTAGGGTGTGCGTATGCGGGATTGGAAAAGTTCTCGTTCTCCTATCACTCTTCTAAATTTTTCATTCTGCTAGAAATCGTTGCAGGGATACTTTGACGAGCAAAGCGGGCTTCATCAAACGACAGTGCGCTTCAACTCCTTGGTTCTCTATCGAAAATTTTCTGGCCTTCGGTTGCAAAAACATCTCTAACACTTCTGTAAATCTGTCTTCTCTCTTATTCGCTCTGATGTTCTGTTGCTATTTCCAACTGAAAAGGCCAATATCATGTCGCTCGCTATTTTCCGTCTTAACTCAACCTGGAGACGATTTGGCATATACTACTCACTCTTCATTCTCCTCTAGGTGTCCTAGTGCCTTTGCCCTGTGATTAGAAATTCGAAATCGGAGTGCATTGGGCTTCCTGAAATCTACGAACGTTAGGGAAGCGGCGGCCCGCCCGGATGTTCCCCGAGTTTTGAGGAGTGTGCTTTCGTGCACTATCCCGCCCCTGCGTTCAACATATATTCTCTATGTCTCGAGACTGCTAGACGATTCCTAGAGTTGGAAAGACGACACATGTCAGAAGGACGCTATTCGAAAAGAAGTAGAGCTCTGATCTTTAACTATCGCCCTATAGCTCTTACTTTGTATCATCTAAGATCTTTGAAACTCTTCTCAACTTCATTTCTTAGATCATTCTGGCATCTGCATTCACTCTCGATCGCCTAGTAAGACCGCTTTCGGACGCTCAGAAGTCTACTGGCGAATATAATTCTAATTACTGATCTTATGTTTTCCAGCCATCTGCGAACTACGAGGAGATCTTGCCCGTGGTGCCAGCTTGACATAATCCAAGCAATTGAACACGGTATAGAGCACGCGTTCCAGCCTCACTCCAAGCTCCCCTCACTATTGGAGTTCCTCACTTATCCATATTGCTTACTTATATATGAGCTATTATCTTTTCAATCGCTCAATTCGCTTCGTATGTGATCGGGCGCGACATCTTCTTGGCTTTTCTGTCAATAAGTGGGTTGTCCTCAGGTTCTCAGTCTTACTCTCTTATTAACTCGCTAGACGCTTTCATTAATGAATACTTACTCACCTGCAACTATCTAACCTCTATTCCTCATATGCGATGACTCGACCTTCATTCTTCAACTAACATTTCAATTCTGCCCCTTCTTTTACTTCTAGAATTGCTCTCGATCATTAATATTTCCGAATTTCCTACATTCCTGCTGAATCTGATAGAATTTCAACGGGGGGTGATCTGAACATTGTGAAATTCAATTCTTTAAGAAACTCAAACTTCTACAAATCTCCCTCTAAAGACCCTTCTAATTCTAAGTCTCATTTCGAATACCAATTCTTACTCGTCATCTCCTATCGAATATTTAATAACATCTATGGTCTGTCGCTAGCTCAACGTTGCTCTTGGAAAACCTCACCATCCAGACGGTATTAGCCTAAAGCAGCGGCTCAAAGGAGCCAGATGGAGCTCTGTTCTTGATGCGAGACTTTTTATTTTCCTCTCATCAGTTACTCCAGTCTATCAAGGCCTCATCCGCCTTGTAGAGAAGATACTGGACTCTCATTCTGGGGGGCTCAGGTTTTCACCCGGCCTTTATGGAATAGGGAATAGAGTCAAAGAGGCAGAAGACTTATCAACTGTCCCTGTTCTTTAGGTACTTGACCTCTATCTTTGCGGGCGCGATGTCTGGTGCTGTTTAATCTCTTTTCTATAGGTACGTAGCGGCAAGTGCTCGAGGACTTTCCACTCTCAGTGCCCCAAACCCTTTAAGACGCCTCGGTGAGCGACAAGGGTGCTGTTGTCGACATGAGTTTTGTGTTGATATCAGCAACTCCCGACTAGTTCGCTGCGGTGCTCTCTTCTTTCTGCACCTCTGTTCTGTGGAAATTCTCTTCCATCTTCTGTGTTTCCTACTCAATTTATCTCCCTCATAATTTAAACGCTGAGTCCTGGCTCAATACTGCGTGGCGGTATAGACCAATTTTTGTTGTTTTTAAGCGACATGCAGTGAATAGGGCATTGCCCCGTGAGCGGTGGTGATAACGGTAAAAAAAAGCAGTAAATCAGTAATCAAACACCATCCCCACCCCGCCCACCTACCACCATCCTGTGATTATTGATGCTATGATAGAGCCACATTTCGAGTCTAATTTGGATAAACATAAACATAAAATCAAGTTCTTTATACACTGATCAACGAGTATATGCTAACGTAACAGTTTTCTACATTATCATAGTAATATCTAACATAAAGTATAGTAACTGACTAAAAATATAAAAGTATAAGAATATAACATATTAACTATGAATAACTGCTAACATTACAAGTTCCAACTTAGCAACATAAAGAGTACACTACATAGCCATACTAAAACGTACCTCCAACACTTTTCATGTATATCTAAACGCATACTCTAAACGTCATTTCCATTAACGATAATAGATTTATCTAGATTAATCGATATCCTAACCTAACTATTGTATGAACTAAGATGATAAGTGACACACCCACTACACATAACCACAATACACAGGAAATATGATAACGTGAGCAGAAGTTTTACAAACATTAATAAAGATAACATAGCATCAACTGAAAACTAAAATATAATGTACAACGACAAACCACCATACGTAAGCACGAAATAAACTGCTAAATTAACAAAGTTACACACTTAACAACCGTAAAAGAACTAACATAGGAATGACAAACGTAACCTTTTCAAATTTTCTAACGCAATATTTAACAATATCATGTTAAGGTTAACATTAAACATAGTAACATTTATTGCAAGATTTAATCATATTAACAAAGTATCACACTTAACAACAGTAAAGTAATAAACATAGCTAAGACAAAAAAGTAACCTTTTTTAACCATTTTTCAGCGATATTTAACATAACTCAATGTTAATTTTACATTACATAGTAACATTTAACAAAATCATATCCTAAACTAACTATTGTAATGAACTAAGAATAAATCTCACACACACACACACACACACACACAGTCAGAAACCGTGCATCACACAAAGCCTACACGCACAGACACAAACACACACAGGACAATTTGCCAACGTAACAAAGTTTTCCACATTATAAAGCTAACAATAGCATCACCTGAAAAAGAATATAATGTTGCACGACAAACTAACATACTTAAGACACGAATAAACAGCATACATTAACAAATTTCATACTTAAGCAGCGTAGAAGTAACTAACATAACATAAAAAACGTAACCTATTCAACCACTTGTTTCAATGCATGTCCTTTTAACATATAAGTGTTAAATTTACAGGTTACCTAGTATGCTTACCTATGGTTTAACTCGTAGTCTAGAACATAAACTATTGTAATGAACTAGAAATAAATGACACACACACACACACTCATAAACACACACACGGCACACCATGGCGCGCCAGCGCTCCACCAGAGGGGGGGGCAGCTTTAAAATTTAGAGCTTATAATTGATATATATAATAATAATTATAATATATATATTTTAATTATATATATATTATTATTTTATATGTATTTATAGTATATATAAAATTAATCTATTAAGAATGATAATATCTTTAACGAAATGATGAAAGGTAAAGGAGAAATATCGTTAGAGGACACAAGTAGGGACAAGGATGAATGAGTGAGAGAGAGAGATAACGGAGCGAGAAACATGGGATTG